>AWWV01008529.1:0-11764 GCA_001974805.1 Corchorus capsularis
TAATATCCAAAACTTTTTCACAAAAATCTTATATAAATCCAATTTATATATATATGTGTACTAAAATTTTACTAGTACTAGTATGTCTTATATAAAACCTCGTTGTTTGGATAAAATTTCATGAAAAGTATTATACGGTTACATTGGAAAAATCAATTATCTTATTTTATTTTATTATTATGTTATAGTAGTAGTATTTTAAAACTAAATCACATACCTCGCAAAAAAAAAAGTGAATTATTAGATACCGCCCCCTTTTTATTTGGTATCGCCATACTTTGGACAATTTTGCCCTTTCCTTCAAACTTCAAAATTTTCAATTCTCTCAAATTCTCTCAACCTTCAAACTTTCAAAACTCAATCATTCAAAATCATTCAAGTAAAACAACATCAAAACGCATGAACAAAGATTTTTCGGATTGAAAGTATGTTTTTTTTTTAAAAAAAAAGCTAAAAAAACAAATATCTATTTATCATTAATCAAATATTAAAGATCTCTTGCTGTTATCCGGATAACAAAGTATGTTATCCGGGTGCGACTTTGGTCGTGGGCGGGTCGCGACCCGCCACGGTGCAGGTCGCGTGCGATCGCGGGTCGCGACCCGCTGTTCTTTTTTTTTAAAAAAAAAAAATTCTTTTAATTTTCTTTTGTCCTTTAATAAGTATTGGACAATTTATTTAGTTTAAATGGGTATGGATATGTTAATATTAGCAAGAGGACTTTAATATTTGATTAATAATAAATAGATATTTTTTATTATTTTTTTTTAAAAAAAAACATACTTTCAATCCGAAAATTCTTTTACCCATACCGGATGTCGCTACTCCATGAATTTTGATGTTGTTTTGTTTGAATGATTGAGATTTGAAAGTTTGAAGGTTGAGAGAATTTGAGAGAATTGAAAATTTTGAAGTTTGAAGGAAATGACAAAATTGTCCAAAAGAGGGCGGTACCTAGTAAAAAGGGGGCGGTATTTAGTAATTCCCCTTAAAATAACATATTTAGTAAAATATTAAATGAGTCATTTACTTTTTCACTAATTTCAAAACAAAAGCAGCCTAATTATTAGGCTATTAATGAAGCTTAACGGGTGCAAGCCTGCACCCGTTAGCTTTTTCCATACTTGAGTAATTAAGGAATAGTTTAGTAATAACTGAACTATCCGCAAATGCCACTTGCAATGGATAATCTGCGTCGGATTTCATTTTGCTAACTAAAAAACCTTTTATGGAATTGACAATAACTTACATCAAATTAAAGCAGATTCTCCGGTTCACATCTATCCACCCCCAAATTAAGTGTTGAAGAATCCTTTTAACAACTTGGTTTAATCATTTACCATAGTTAATTGGGAGTATTTCTTACATTAAACTTACTCATTAATTGGGATTTATCCTTCTGTTAATTGTGTATTTTTGGCAACAATTTACTGCTTTTCTTAATTCTTAAGAGACTATATATAATGTTCAATTGTTCAAATTGATCCCTAATATTTGTGAAAATACTCAAATAAGGATCTAGCCTTCTAATTTAGTTAATTAAGTCCCAAACGTCGTAAAAATGGCTCAAATAAGTCTCTAACGTTACAAAATCAGCTCAAATCTGTCCCTAGAGTCAACTTAAACCCCTAACATTTTGGGATTATTCGGCTGTCAATTTGATGCTAAGGACTGATTTGAGTCGATTTTGCAACATTATGGACTTCATTAACCAAACTAAAATGTTAGCCCTTATTTGTGCATTTTCACAAATGTTTGGAAACAATTTGAACATTTAGCCATACATAATACTAAATAAATTTATTATTACAGGATAGATCTATTATTAGTACATAATAATAGTCTAATAGATTATGATTATTATGAATTTTATGTAGGCATGTTTATGATTCTCGCTAGAAAAGAATAACATTATTTAAAAAAATATGCATTTTTTAGAATCAAACTTTTGTTCTCACCCATATTATTGAGGCAGCAATACTTGCAGTTGATCAATTAAGATTTTTTTTTTTCTTTTTTCCCTTTAATTCAAGTCCCATCAAGTATTATATATCCTTTTTGGTTCAAGTCATCTTAACTCTAGGAATCATTTTGAATATATCCACTTTTTGGTTAAATATTGTCTCTAATTGGGAGTTGATCCTCGTTTTCTCCTAAACCATTTTAGCCAATTCCAATTTATCTGTCTCAAATTCATTATATGTATTCTCAATGGATCACATTTGTAGTCGCCAATAGGACAAAGGAATCTGTCTCAAATAGAAGAAACAAATATAGGAGTTGTTCAATATGCACCAAATTGACCACTTGTTTAATTGTAAATTCAGAGATTGGGGCAAACATTTTCCATCTTGCTAATAATAAGGACAATATTTTAATTACTCGTTTAGTTGTCTATCTCTCTACACCATTTTTCTTTAATTCATGATTGCAACGTTTATCTTTGAAATTAAAGTAGATAACAATATTGGCACGTTTAATTTTTCCAATGAGAAGAAAAAGAAAAGCAAAATGGGTTTCTTATCTGTACCATTATCAAGAAGAATATGAAGTATAATATTAATTACTTTATTACTTGCTAAAGCTTTCAAATTACTGTAGTATTTTTTTTTTGGGCAATATTCATGCATGTTTTACCTTTAGCCCTTCTGTCTGGGATCTTACCTGCAAGATTCTCTTTCAATTGTTTATAATTATGTAAGTAACTTTTTTAAACAAGAAGATTAGTGCCCAAAAAGTATTATTGACTTCAAACAAATATTACGAATCACAACGTTCCAGCTAGAATTTAATAACAACGACTTTTTTTTTTCACTTTTTCTTGGGTTGGTTGGTTTCAATTTCTTCACTCAAGTTGCCATAAAATGCCAAAACATTCTTATATATATTTGGACTAAAAGATAAAATAATTAAATTAATTTGAGGCCAAGATCATGGAGAAAGGGACAGATCATGTAATTAATCTAGTATTCCACCAAATAAGTCATCTTAATTAACCAAAGAACCTGAAACCATCTTCTATATAGTACTACTCATTATTTCCACGTGCGTTGCACATGACCCAATTTATTTTAAATTAAATGAAGATTAAAATCTTAAGCATACTATTAATTTTGTCCTAAAGAAGTCTATTATTATAGTTGGCAAAATTTAACCAGAGTGTGTGTATTCGACTCAACCGCTTGAAACCAAACCTTATCCAACCTGATTTGACAAAAAATCCGATCAATACGAAACCGAAATGACCTGACCCCAAATTCTTAATGACCCAAACCCAATCAATCCGAGAGATTAATCCAAAATTTCCCGAATCGAGATTAATTATATTTAAAACACGTATCTGAAAAGACCTAAACCTGAAAATCGGAGGCTCAAACCCGAAGTTATCGGAACCATATGACCTAAAACCAAAAAAGAACCGTACCAAAATTGACCCAAACCCAAATGACCTATTATTTGAGCAATCCGAACACAACCCAACCTGAAACCGAGAAATTAACCGAACCCTTATAACCCAAAATTTCCTTAACCTGAAACTGATTTAAAACCCAAATCCAACTCGATCAGCCTATTTGTATATACATTGGGTTTTACTATCAAAGTAACAAAAGAAATTATCCCACACAAAAAAAAAAATTTTTTTTGAGATAACAAAAAAAATTAACAAAGTAAAAAGAGTAAAGTTAAACCCACGCCAAGAGTTACATTTATCAAGAAAAAATTAATTATAAGTCAAATAAAATAATTGCACGTTAGGGAAATAATAAATTTTAAGCACAATACAATATTAAACTATCAAATAGAAAGATGTCAATTACCGTAACTTTTTAAATTAAGATTGAAAAATAAAATAATTATAAAATATATTGAATTTAATTAAATGAAAATAGAATTTTTAGTAGAATAAAACTATATATTAAAAAAATTTAACATATCCAAATTTCTATTGAAAAATAGTAAAATGATAAAATTAAAATAATTATAAAGATATTAGATTTAATTGAATAAAAATAGAGTTTTTAGTAGAATAAAACTATAATAGTTAAGCAATGGCATTTAAGGAAATATTTTTGAAAAATAAGGATATAATGGGCGATTCAAAAGTTTTATAAAACTCGTACTTTTATATATATTATAGATTATATTATGCCAATTTATTTATATAATTTAGAACAACTTGAAGAGCAATGTTTTTTTAAATCGGATAGGGCATTGAACCGGTGAAGAGTCCGATCATCGGTTTGATTAATCACTGGTCCAGTCTGAAGGGAGGAATTAAGGTTGAAAAAAGAATTTCATATACAATAAATATTAATTGTTGCCTAACAATTTTTTTTGGCCAAATTGTTGTGTAACAATGACATACAAAGTTTTCTGTAGAATGGTTAAGTAGTTTTTTATTTTCTTTTACTGTATTGTGGGTTCAAATCCCACCACAAACAAATATTTTTTTTTCAAAAATTAAAATTTCAATTCTAGTTTAACATGTCTAAGCCGGTCAGGTTACTCGGCCCAACCGGTAGTTGTACCAGTCAATTCGGGTTGTTGACTAACCGAAAATTACCATGTTGTTCGGACTGGACATGCCTCTGATATCTGGTTCAATTAGTCGAACCGACAGTTTCGATCCAGTTTCAAAAACATTGTTGAAGAGGGAGAAAAGATTAATGGTATCATGTTATTAACAAGTTGAAATCGCTGTAATTTGTTGTAAGATTAGAATTTTCAAGCTGATCTGAGTGCTAAAGAATCATTTATCTAACTAGATCATAATATTTGTTATATATCCTACTCATTTTTTTTTGTAACCTAGGGAAATTACTCATTATACTCCTTCCAGCTTTTAACCTAGAATGACCTTTTCACCCTATTATGGTCATTTCTCACATGACAAATAACTATAACACCCATCTTATGTTAACCCATTTGTTTCAGATGGGTTGTATTTATGTGTCATTTTAGCATTTCTGTGTGATTAATTCCTTTCTCACCATTTTTTCTTTCTTGCTTTGGCCTTGGGTTTCGGTTGAAATTGTTGCGTTGGGTGGGTGTGTTGTCGGGTTGGTTGACTTGAATACTTTAAGTTAGGCGTGCTCTGTTTGCTCATCGGTTCTGAGTGTTTCCTCAATTCGTATTTCCTGTATTTTTGCAACTTCCTTTCGCCAGTTCGTTTTCCGTCAGAAAATCGAAGAGCCTCTGATCATGAATGTGCCTGGAGTTATGGCTGGAAGGTTGCGTTGTTTCGTTCAGAATTTTTTCAGTTTTCCTCGCAGTTTCCTTTTGGTTGGCTAATACCTCTCCTTCAACACCCCTCCTTCTTTGTTGTCGCGTTTCCATTTTCAGTTGGGATTTCGACTACCTCAGATATCTATGGTGTATCTAATTGATTCTATGGCTAAATTGATGTTGTTGCTTTGATTTGTTTTCCTGCTGTTTGGGGTTTGATTATCCTCCTGTTCTCTGTTGTTTTCACTCAGATTTATTAAATTCCACTTTTGGTTCAAGGCACTGCTTCTAAAAAAACGGCACAATCAATTTTCCCTTTACTCATTGCTCTTTCCTAATATGGGTTTCCTATTTTTTTCAATGGCATGATAATTTTTGCAGTCTAGTGCTTTTAATTTGATGCCAGAATACCCTTTGTCCTGCAATTTAGACAAGAATGATACTGAGGTATTTGTAATGCTTTAAGTTTTGTTAGTTTTTAGATAATATCCCAGTTTAAATTTTGTTACGCTTGAAATTTAGCATTAATATTAATAAAATCATAACTTGCTTCTTTTTTCCTCTGGGTGCAATAAAAAAAATGGACTCAATCCTACTGCCTAACTGATTTTGTTGGGACTGTTTTGTCTGGAAAGAAATTTAACAAGGTCAATTGTTCGTGTCGTCAGCAAATCACAAGATAATCTCTACAAAATCCTAACTAGGTAGATATGGCAAGTAGGGGTCGAATCTCACGAGAAGGAGAATAGACTTATCCAAAGATAAATCCTCTTTAAAAATCACTCAAAGCAAAGGGGATTAAAAAGTACATAAGCAATTAGTCTATAAATAAAGCAAAACTAAATTAAATCTAAACTATGGCAAATTACTTTAAAAAACAATAATAAGAAAGCATACTTCTTCTTCAATGGTAAAGATCAATCAATTTAACTATGGATCCTTGCTTTAAAAGATGAATTTAATATTTTAATTACCAGAACAAGCAAGATCAATTTTGCGCCAATGATACCTTCAATCCAAAGATTTAAGCATCATGTAAACATCAACAATTGGTTTAGAGAAAAATTCCTAACATGTATATTAGATAGAATTTCCACTGGAAGGCTTTGACTATCCCTATTATTCTTAACAATTCACGTCCACTAGAAGGCTTAGAATTTATTAAAAACAAAGAATTAAGAACAATTATTCACACACGCATAGCAAGTATAACCAAACCTAGTAATTCAAGCATAGCACAATCAAGATTTAATAAGATTTATTAATCCCATTAGACGCCTCTTAAGCTGACCCCAATTTGTTACCAAACAATCAAACTTGATTGGTCGTTTTAAGCTTGATTTAACTATAGATTTATCCAATTATATCAATAGCTGCAGTCTAAATCAATAATCATCAAAATCATAAAATAAAACAGAGATTAATAAACATATTTAACCAAAAACAAATATCAAATTATAAGCACACAAATCTCACCATAATCAATTGATTAAAATCTCAACAGGATAAAAAGTATTAAGAATTTAGATACTCATGAGAAACTTAGAAAAACTTACAAACATAGCGTGGTCTCCTCCCTTGGGCCGCACCTAGGGTTTTTAACACCCTCTCTAAAGAGAGATGTCGACACCCCCTTCTAAACTAGAGAGAAAACTAAAAACTAGAAGAAAAGAATTGTTTCTAGGAATTGTAAATTGTGTTCTCTAGGGTTAAATAAGGTGGGTATCTATAGTGAACTAATAAGACTCCTAGTAGACTTAGGAATTAAGCCGTCTGCTACTTTCTCATGGTTGAGGAATGTTCGAGTCAAGTCTTGCCACAATTTATCGCCAGGAATTTGGTCAACTGCAGGAGAGGTTTTCTTCTTTTTACGAGCAGGTTCACCAGCTACTCTAGGCCTGCACATGTTGCTTCTTTCGCTTGGATGACTCCAGGCCAAGTGTTCTCGCCATTGAAATACCTGCATAAATCAGATTCTTTAGTATGTACATATATATATATATATATATATATATATATATATTAAAATTCATAAAAAAAAAGGGCATGCAAGGGAGCAACACCCCTGTCGCACACGCCAAGGGAGGCTCCCCCAGCAGAGCTCCAGGGGAGGCTTCCTCATTGCGCACCAGGGGAGGCTCCCCCCTACCAGCACACACCAGGGGAGACTCCCCCCCTTCCAGCACACACCAGGGGAGAACCCCCAACTATAAAAAAAATTAAAAAAAATTAAAAAAAGGCAAAAAGAAAGAGAAAATCGAATAAAAAAACGATAAGGAGGACCGCATAAAAACAAAGAATGGAGACTTACCAAGAATTTACTGATGGAGTTCTCTAAGAATTTGCTTCTCCTCTTAGCAGGTAAAGAAAAAATTATTGGTGAAATATCTTTTTCAAATAGTGCTGAATATATATCTGCAGGAAATCTTAGCCTACCCAATTGGAGTAAGAGTCCTATTTGGAGCAGAAGTCCAATTCAATCAGGTGATATTGCTCCTTTATTTATCAATTTGAATTAATTTATCTTATTAATTATCTCTTTGAATCGTTGAAGTATAATTATTTGCATCATTCAATCTTGGCACTAAGTCAAGTGCGGACTGCTAAGTCCATGCATTGCTGCGGGCCTCCCTACTAGTGGACTCGCTTGCTAATTTTTATAATTTTGTTGGACGAGTGAAGGTCCATACTAGACAGATAGTTTCCAACAATTCGTTTAATTTTGTGCCCCGAAAATTTCAGGTCGGGTCGGAATACGAATCGAATACAAAATTCGACTCGAATTACTTATTTATGAATATACTGCTAAATTGCTTTGTGAATCATGCATGCGAATTTCTTACATTAAGAATTCTCATGCAGGGGGCAAAATGTAGATGATGATTTTGGTCATATTTTTAATATATGATTCTAATCGTATAATTATCATATATATATATATATTAATGTATATAATAATATAAGAGTTAAGACTTTGAACACGTGGCAGGGTTCATAGTCTAGTTCATTTGGGATGTGCAGGGGAGCTGGCTTGGAGGCTCGGGCTAGGAGACAAGTTGAGAGTACTACTCTCAACCTTTTCCTGATGAGAGTGACATGTTTCTACCCTAATCACCCAGTACAATACTCACCTAGTACAACACTCATACTCACCCAATGCAACATTCACCAGTACAATACTCACCTGGTGAGGCCATACTCACCTACTATATACTACACGATAAATACTCACCAAATACTTATACCCATAAACAGTTACCCCATGAACCCACGTTCTCAAAGTTAGAACGTGGAGTAGTTATTTACTAAATTTAAGGGTATAAATAATACCCTTAGACAACTTGGAAAAAGTTAATCAATTTTTCCATTATTCACAGCATACAGAGACCTTATTCTCAAAAAGCTCTCTGACTCAAAGAAACTTTCAACACCGTAAACAACCACCACCAACATCGCCTGCCACCGCACACTCATCATCAAGGAACTGCTCCGGCCTTCCTCCCTGCCACCTCCTGCAAATCCTCATCTGTTTGTGGCGTTGCCTCACTCTACATATAAGAACTCTTGTCTACAGTAGATATTATTTTTTATTTTTTTAATATTTTTGACTACGAAAAGCATATATAATATGTATGGTTTAATGTTCAATTTGGGTCTAAACCTTTCCCAACTTGCTCAATTTGAGTTTAAACCTTTAAACTGAACCAAATTGAGCTTAAACCTTATCAAAATGCACCTATTTGAGCCTAAATTTGATGGGGCGTTGGCTGTGAAATGCACGCGCCGACGAGACGTGTGAAATTGCAATTATTTGAACTATAACTTAGATTTCCATTTGCCAAATTAGCAATTTGAGCCTAAACCTTTCAAAAATTGCTCAATTTAAGGCTGAACATTTCAAAAATTGCTCAATTTGAGTCTAAAAACAGAATAAGCAAATTTATTCAATTATTAATTAAATAAAATTTAAAAAATAGTATTTTCCATGCTGTCAATGACATGTCACGCCGTTACTGTAACGGCGCGTGCATTTCACCGCCAGCGCTCCATCAAATTTATACCCAAATTGGTGCATTTTGATAAGGTTTAGACTCAATTTGGTTCAGTTTAAAGGTTTAGACTCAAATTGAGCAAGTTGGAAAAGGTTTAGACCAAAATTGGATATTAGGTCTAATATGTACACATCAAATATACTAATTTAATCATACATTTATTTTCTCTTCAAAATGAAGGTTACCAAATAAACCACTTCATTAATTGCAAAAGTTTAGATCATTTTTTTTAAGCGAGAAAGTAGTAGATCACATTTATAAGTGCATTATTTCACATTATTTTGTATAAAAGAAAATTATTTGACATTATTTTGGTTCCATTTAGATTATTTTGGTTCTATTAATGTTTATGATAAAATCTCACATTTGTGTCCTTGAACTTGTAGCATTAGTTTGGAGTGATTTTAACGAGAAAATCATAACTTTTAAGCCGCAAAACCAATTGAAACGATTCAAGCACCTATGGATAGAAGATTCAAGTTTTCTTCAAACCAATTATTTTGGAGTGATTATATTTTTACTTTGAAGAAAGCTTTGGGCAAAAAACTTTTGACATAAAAGTGTTGTGTCGAATACCAAAATGGGAATGTGAGGAATATTTAGATGACCAAAACCGGATTACACCAAATTGTATGAATTAAAAAGCTAATTTTTTTTACACCAATTAAAAAGCTAATGTTACTCTTAAGAAAACATGCGGTTATTACTTTAATTTAAAGAAAGCTTTTGGGGAAAAATAACAAACTGACATAAAATTATTGTGACCAAAATCAAATTGGCAATGCTAGGAATATTACTGTTCAATAAATGACCAAAAGCCATTCAAATGAAATTGTATTATATATTATACCTCGGGTCTATCTTAAACCGAATCACTTAAATCAAACAATTCTTGCTATTACTATTACTACACTTTTGTAGAAAGGACTTCAATTACTAATATTTTTGAGAACATGACAAATTCATCGAAATGTTGCTTATATTTTTAATTGTAGATGTAAAAATGAAAAAAAAATATTTAATTTAATATGGATATTTACGGATATATATGGATATTTACGAATATCACGGATACACGGATATATAGACAGATATTCGGTGACATTGAAATTTTTTTGGATATTTATAGCAAGAGGTACAAATATTAGATATATCGACGGATATTTGATTCCAACTTAAAACTTAAATCCCGATAGTTGATGTGTAAGTTTGAAAAATACTATAAATATTACCTTTTCTTTGAATAGTACCGTAAATCTTACCATGTCCTTGAAATACACTCAAACTCATAAACTAAAAAAAAAAAAATTCAAAATATCTAATTAGCGTTGTTAGAGGTGATCACAGGGTGAGTATCGATCGGTCGGTTCGGTTTTGATTTTGAGATTCCCGGTTTCGACTAATAACCGACAGCATCAATCACTGACTGTTTAATTCCTCAAACTGCCTATGTGGTATGCGGTCGGTTATGCGATTTAGGCGGTTTAGACTGTTTGATAATTATATATGTTATTATATATAATTGGATAATTATTTGATACACTGATAATGCAAATTTTGGCTCCACTAGCAGGTTGAGGAGTTGACACATATCCATATTCTGAATTGATTTTGTTTTTAAAATCCAAAACTATTCCCTAAAGGACAAATGTCAACCTTTAACCCCCGTATGTGTAGTCTACTAAACTCCACTGACAGTGTATTGTATAATTTTCCTATATAATTATATATATCTAATATTATTATATATATGATATATATTTAATTATATATAATAATATTCGGTTGGTTCGGGTTGGTTACAATTTTGTAATTTCAAATACCGGCTACCGACAGAATATCCATATGGCTTTGGCAGTTCAAACCGCCTAGACCACCGAAACCTATCAAACGGTTCGATAAGTGAAAAAGCTGTCGGTTTCGAGCGGTTTGGACCGCCTAGTGCTCACCCCTAATCACGGTTCAGTTTTGGTTCTAAAGAAGTTGGAATCGAAATCTTAACCTTTAAGTAAAGGTTTGGTTCCGGTTCCGGTGGTTTTGGTTCAATTCCAAATCGGAACCTTTTTATTTGACTAAAGGCTCAAATAAGGGCCCCAACTTTGCAAATAAGCTCAAATAAGGGCCATAAAACACAATTTAAATAAATTAAAATACATATTTAGTAAATTATGACATTTTTTGCAATATGTTAGTTAATACTAGTGAGTGAGATGTATATAAATTAAAAAGCATGGAAAAATCATATATCATATTACGTTTATTGAATTTATTTGGATTAAAATGTTTTGATTTTTAATTAATATTATAACATTATTTTTATATCAAAATTGATGTGTAAGCATGATAAGCATTGGTTTTCATTTGAAAAGAATCTAATTTGTAAAACTTTACTTAGTATGTCTTCTAATTTGTTGAAATTGTGTTTTGAGACCCTTATTTGAGCTTATTTACAAAGTTGGGACCCTTATTTGAACCTTTAGTCTTTT
>AWWV01008530.1:0-28020 GCA_001974805.1 Corchorus capsularis
GTGAAGTCCTGAGTTTGCGTCACGAGTTAATTCGGATACAAACTCAGTTTTAAAAGATTAAAACTACCCATTTGAAAAAAAATTTATTTAAAAAAATTATACTAATTAATTTTATTTATATCATTTAAAAAAAAAACCTACCAATTTAAAGGTGCCAACAAAGAAAATTACTATAAACTACCTTTTTATTTCTACACTCACAAATGAAGTGCCATTGATCTAGTATATATATAAGCAAATAGTATTAAATAAGATGCCTATTAACACTAAAAATGAAGGAAATTATTTAAGAAAAATAATATATATATATATATATATATATTATATTATAGATTTTATAAGTATATATATATTAATAATAAAAAATAATTAAAAATAAACAGTTCCGATTCCTTTTAAGTGGAATCCAACTACTATAATTTTCTCAACGAAAATTACGGTTCAGTTCCAAAATTGAAATTAAATTCGATTCCACAGTTCTAGTTCGGTTCCACGATTATAGCTGAACCGTGCATGGTCACCTCTAATTCTGCTCTTAGAGAGTGATAAACCGTTTTTGCTTTTTACTTTAATGGCCCACCCTTAAAAGAGACAAAACAAAAGCAAGAAACAAGATTTATAAAAATTTTTTTTCACTTTAAGGGTCCTGTTGCCTGTCGGCCAGAAAACCACCCGAGCCCATTGTTTGCTGGTGGACGGATTTATTGTATGCGCCCAACCATCATGATCATGCACCCCTTCAAATGACATATATACCATGTCGTTTGTAAATAAATTGTAAGAATAAAATGCCTGTTGAGAGGTTTCAATTAAATTTCACACTTTATATATGCTTACATTCTAAGCATGCTCTTAAAGCTAGCTCTCAATGAACATGCAGGTAGTTTTTACATGCGTTTTATGTAGTTTTTTCAAATTTGGACCATCTAAAAACGAAAATATACTCTAGAAAATTAAGCTCAATTCACATGGACTTTTCACAGTTATTGGCTGTGATAGAATATTTTATAAAATTAAAATATTTGCTAGGTTTTGTCGGAAGTGTGGGTTCTTTTTTATTCTAATCAAAAACTTATTTTAATAATTTAAAATTGGATGGTGTCAATAGTAATATAGTATATATACTAACGAATTAGATTAAGTGTCAAAATTTAAATACCACATTAGTAACTTTATTTAATCCAACATAATTTATCAAAAACCAAACAATATTTCGCGCTTAATATAAATTTATTGGTAATTATTTGATATACCGGCGGTGTAAATTTTAGACTCCACAAGCAGGTTGTGGAGTTGACACATGTCCATTTTCTGAATTAACTAAATTTTAACTATTTCAATCTAGTCCCTAAGGGACACATGTCATCTTTCAAGGCCCGTTGTGCAGTCTACTAAACTCCACTGACGGTGTATATTATATATAAACCCTAAATTTTAACTTGCGTATAAATATATAGATCAATTTAAAGGTGAAATAGGTTGATCTCATAATATAGAAGATTTGAGGATTTTGAACTCACTAAATTAAAATCCAATTTCATAATTAAAATTAAGAATTGAGAATCAATCTATATTATATCTAAAAAAGAAAACAAGTTCAAGTTGGGGTCAAACTAAAGACCTACTAATTAACTAGATATAGTAAAAGAAATTTACGGACGACTTAACTTCACTGGAGAAATTTTCTAACTACAAAGTTCTTTTTTTTGTTTTGAAGAAAAATACATAGTTGAAGTTCTAACTGAATACAAAATCGTACTCCCTCCCTCTGTCCCTTATTAACTGTCACATTTTGGTCAAATCACATCAAATTTTGACTATTAATTATAAAAAATTTATATAAAAATTAATTTTAAAAAATATATATTTTGATAAATTAGGTTGTAAGCATTTCAAAACATTATTTTTTTGAAATTTAATTCTATATAATTTTTTTATAATTTTTGATCAAAATTTGGGGTGTGTTGACTAAAAGGTGACAGATATTAAGGAACAGAATGAGTATTTATAAGAAAAACTCTCACTCAATCAAGACTTTAATAGTTTGTAGTAATTATTTCAAAAAAATAGTTTGTAGTAATTGCCAAAAAAAAAAAGAAAAAAGAAAACTATTTAATCTAGGGTCAAGTTGGTAGAGAAGTGTGAGGCATATATAAGTCACTTAAAAAAACAAAATTTTTACAGCACTATCTCCTTAGGTGCATTGGGAGAAAGGTGGGACGGACCCATCACGTTATCTATGGAAACAACCAATAATATGAAGACAATTTATCAATTTTCTAAAACACTATCTCAATAAAATCTCAAATTTGGTGACTTACCCTTTATATAAAGTTTATATAGGATTTGTTTAAAAGGGGGCTAAACCTTGAATTAAAATCGTGTCTAAATTTAAGGAGATCATTTGACATGACAAAATTCTATTGATTAGTCCTATGGATGACATGGTGGGTCCGTACCAACTAATAAAAAAATCTCCTTAGGTGAAACTATCATTGCCGCCATAATGCCATTTGTCAGCAAATCTAACTGAATTAATGCAAAAAAAAAAAAAAAACCGGATTAAGCTAAACACCGACCCCCCTTTTTTACACTTTTGCCATTTTGTTCATATTTTGAACTTTTTAACCACGTCTTCAAACTCTCAACCTTCAAACCTAAACTTCATTTCTAACAACTTATTCAAACTTCTTCAAATTTCATTTCTAACAAATCTTCAAATTCATTTTCCTTCATTTTAATCATAAACTAATTAAATACTAATTAATCATAAACTAATTAAATACTAATTAAATATAAACTAATAAACTAAGTAATTTTAATTAACTAATTAAAACTAATAATAAACTAACTAATATTAAAAAAATAAAAATAATAAAAAAAATGGCCTTGCAGCCCCACAAGTAATTTTAATTTTTTTTTAATTTCAGTTCCAGTTCTCTGAGATTTTTTTAACAATTTTCTGTTCAATTCCAGTTCTCGCCTTGTTTCACGTTAGTAATTAGTTTGGAGATTTCAGAAGATTTGAAATGTTACAAAATGGAGCAAAGGGTGAAAGTGTCAAAAATTATAAAAAGTGAGACGGTATTTAGCAAAATGGGGTGGTGTTTAGCAAACCCCGAAAAAAAAAGCAAATCTAACCGAAACATGCATGTTGCTTGGTTTTATTGAACGGAAAAAAAATAACATTAACCACTTAATGCTTATACTTTTTTTGGCCAGACTTAATGCTTATACTTCAATGGACCAAAAAGCTGGGTTTACACAAGTGACCTTAAGTTGGAGCCATGCTCGTGGGTATTCACGTAATAGCTTTCAAAGCAATGAAGCCAAACCCAAACCCAAACGGGAATACACTATTCTTACATTATTATGTAAATAAATACATTAGTATTATGTTCATAGAAAGTGGGGAATATTCATTTTCCCATAATTCCATTATTCTTACATTCTAGGAACCTGCTTGCCTCGGTGCTGGGAGAGGCTATTCGAAATTCGAATATCCTATTCCTGGGGTCCTATTAATGGTCCCACTGGATTTGGATAAGCTTTCCCATCCATCAACATCCCAAAACAAGGCCACGTGTACTTCTGGCATCTTAATTCCACGTGGTAATTTTATAAGCTGTAAACTCGATCTCGAATTTCCATTTTTTGATGGGTCCCACCACGCACCACCTAGGATTAGGATAACTTAACAACACTTTCCAGCTTTAATCATTATTAACAAACAAACAGTAATCAGTTTAAGATTTAAATTTTTATATAGTAATTAAACCAACAAAAGAAACATTAAATTAATTTTAAAAAGGAAAAAAGAGCTAATATATTAGTTAAGTACTAGTAGTATATAGTAGAATAAATAATGTCCCGAAGCATATCCACATTTCCTCACTGCTTCTGCTCTCGGATGATTATTGGTTGCTCTGACGTGGATCGCAGCTGTCTAATCCTAAATCCACCGAAAAGAACTTGTCCATGTACCAATTATTACCCGCCACGTAAGCTTTGGTCCCACTTTCCTGACCGCGGCGGTTCGTTCGTCCACCTCGGACAAAGCTGTCCCACGTAGGACCCAACTGCTTTGGTTGCTTTGCTATATATATTTGGTGACAATTTTGAGAATCTCTCAACTCAAAAAGCAACATTTTGCTAAATTTTGCAATTTATCATTAATCATACTAGTACTAGTAATAAATAACTAACAGAAATTCCCTTGGCCGGAGAAATGGAAAACATGGAGGTGACACGACAGAATTCAGAGGAAATCGACAAGTTTCTTGACGGAGCGGCGAGTTTCGCTGACATGATGTTTGGGTTCTTGGACGGAAGCAGTGAGTCAGAGGGGAGTTTTAACGACCTCGTTGACCGTGAAGAAGATGCTTATGACGACGATGAGGATCCTAGCCAGGTTGAACAGAACAAGATTTTCTGGGAAGCCCAGGAACAGCTTCTTCAGGTAAACTCTTGTCCAACTATTTTTTAAATAAAATATAAAAATATAGATTTTGAATACTTAATTAATTAATTTAAGATTGGGATTGGGTTATTAACAAGAACAAGAATCTTTATGATCGATTTATATGTTGATACAGGCAACATTGTTCCGAACCACATCTCTAGAATCAAGAATTCGACAAGCTACAAAAGAAGCATTGAGGGAATTAGATGTGATGGGAGTGCAATGCGCTTGTCGGAGACCGGTGGCCGGAGGTTGCCGGAACTGTTTGCAAAGGGGGATTTCCATTCATCTCCAGAAAGCTGGTTTCAATTGTTACATATGCAAGTCCAAATGGAAGAGCTCCCTTGAAATCCCCTCAGGGGAGCACACGTATCTCGAAGTTTTGGACAAATCAAACCCCAAAAAGGGAGAAATAAGGGTGGTGATCGAGTTGAATTTCAGAGCCGAATTCGAAATGGCAAGGGCCAATGAAGCTTACAACAAGTTAATCGCCCGGCTACCGGAATTGTTCGTCGGAAAAGCAGAGAGGCTAAAAGCCTTGATCAAGATTTTATGTGCAGCAGCCAAGAAATGCATGAAAGAGAAAAAGATGCACTTGGCTCCATGGAGAAAGCATAAATACATGCAAGCCAAGTGGCTCGGAACATACGAGAGAACCAGTCCGGCGCCGTTGCCGGTGGGATATTCCGACAGGCTACAAAAGCCCAAAGCTTCCATGCTTACCTTTGATCTGCTGGAAAATCTGCCTGCCTTGCATTGCACCGCTGTGAAAGTTCTGTGATGATGGGGACTGAGGAGAACGAATTAAAAATTACTATAATTAGTTTTGATCGCCTCTTAAAGTTACTTTAGGTAGAAAATATACCAAGTATTAAGTAATGAGCTAGCGAACTGGTGAAAGAGCATGGATTGGAATTGGAGAGAAGAATTTTGTTTGTTTTAGCCTGAGTTTTTCTACATGAAGAGGATGATAATATTAAAAACGCCTTTGTAAATACATCGGTATTGTTAATCTTCTATATTGTTTATGAACTACTAGTATAGTATTGTTTTACTAAAATAAATCAAGTGCAAAGTTATTACGGCATATTGAAAAAACCTGTTCATTAAGTGTTAGACTTTAATGCTCTGGTTGGTGTTAGAAATAGTTGAAAATCAAAGATGGAAAGAAAATGATTTTACTATTACTTGCAAGGATGGAAGAGTAGGAGGAAATAAGATGAGGGAGATTAAAATTTACTTAAGGATTAATAGTAATAGAAATCACTCTAAAATTGAAATAATTTTTTGTATGAACCCTCTAGTATCTACCAAGTACATTGGAACTTGGCTAATTAGGATTCGATCAGTGTTGGATTTAATTGGAGAAATCTTATTTTCTCAATTTAAAAGTCTCAAATTCAAGACCTTGTATAAGAGACATTGAATTCTTAACTCAAGCGAACAATTGAAATGATTAGCGGTTAGGAAGTGAAGAATTTAATGTGATCAATAAGCATCTAAATACAAGATTATGCACATATTCGGATATTCCTTTTTAAAGTTTACCTTATTTATTTATTTATACTATATATAAAAGTATGAGTTTTTATAAAACTTTTGAATCGTCCATTATATCCTTATTTTTCGAATATATTTCTTAAATGTCATTGTTTAAAGTTTTATAATTTTACTCAACTAAAAACTCTATTTTTATTTAATTAAGTCTAATATCCTTATAACTATTTTATTTTAACCAGTTTACTATTTTATTTTAATTAAAAAAACTTAAATATTAGAAATTTTAAAATATACTTTTATAGTTTTACTCAATTAAAAACTCTATTTTTATTTTATTAAATCTAATATTTTTATACCTATTTTATTTTTACCATTTTACTAATTTAATTAAAAAAACTTATAAAGTTTTTAAAAATAAAAAGATGAGCAACATAAAATTATTTCATTTGACTTGTAAAGTTATAAGAGTCAATCGGACGGGTTGGACGGGTTTCGGGTTCGGGTCATCTGGGTACAGATAAGATGGGACAGGTAATTTTCTCGGGACATTTAGGTTTAAGCTCATTTAGGTTCAGTGCATTTGGGTCTCGAGTCTATTGGGTCTAGGGTCAGGCGGGTTCGGGTTTTGGCCTCATGTCACTTAGGTTCTAAGTCATTCGGGTTTTGGGTTTGTCGGGTATAAGACTCGGATTCAATTGGAATTTTATTAAATAAAACATAATTTTAGTTTATAATATTCTTGGATCATTCGGGTTAACTTCTCGGATTATTTGGGTTATAGGTTTGTCGGGCCTGCATAGGATGGTTTCGGGTAGTTTACATTTTCTAATCAAATCGGGCCAACCGGGTTGGACGGATTATCAAGTTTGAATCAAGTTTGACAGCTCTACATATAAATAATTTCAATTATTATTTTAATTTTCTTTTAATTTAAACACCATAAATAACGTACAACGCATGTGGAAGTGAAGACTAGTTATCTTAAAATTGAAGGAATCAAGTTCCATATAAATCCGTGTCTTTCCTACGTAACAAGCATACGAGTAGAAGGAAACAAAAAATTACATTTCCATCTTTTCTACATTTTTCTCTTAGAGCCTGTTTGGAAGTTTCTATAGAAAGTAAAAGGGTGGAAAGTCTTTCTATAGAAAGTCTAGGACTAGAAAGTTTTTTCTTAAGAAAGTACTTTAGCATGTTTGTTTAGCCCTCTAAAGTTTAAATTAAATTCTTAAGAAAGTGTTTTAAAATGTTTGGTTGGATTGATATTTTCTTTTGAAAGTAAAGTCAAATTTATTAAAATACCCTTGATGAATTTTCAAAACTTTAAAACATTCTAACTTAAAAAATCCAGCCTAAAACAAAACTAATGAAAAAAAGAACAGCAACTACCAGAAGCATATAATTGAACAAGAAATTGATATGGTGTTCTTGAGTATATGCTTACCAACGTGCTTTATTATATCACCCTTTACTAATTACCATGACTTAATACACCACTTTGTGACCAATGAGCTTACACTTTAAAAACATTTTGGTATATGTTTAGTTCAGCACGTGTATATATATATATACTAATTAACTCATGACTTATTTGTGCCAAAAAAAAAAGTGTCATGACTTAATTCTCCATGGAGCTTACAACTTAAAAATAAAAACATCCTAGAATATGCATAACAACGTGCTTTATCAATTAAATCACCAATTGTGGTGAACTCCAAATGACAATAGTCCTGCTTCAGTAGTGGTGTTTTTAAGAAAGCAACAATGAATTAAATTTAAATCATCCCACAAATGTCTTCAAACATAAACAACTCATGACTTGTCTAACCAATTTAGCCAAAGTATGGCCATGACAAACAAACTAGATTAACATAAATAAAATTTTCCTATACACCTAGCATAGACAGATTTAAAACATTTTTTAAACAATACCAGAAATCACTCCCTTGACATAAATAAACTTGCCTTCATCATCTGGAATCATCATGAATGATTCACTCTTACCCTTGTCAGCAGAGATGATTCCATAAGCGTGTATTGCCTCCTCCTTTGTTAGCCCCTCAATGTTGGTGACCATTTGATACAGTGTAGTTCTGCTTTGGCGTGCAGCATTGAGGTGTTCAAAATATGTAGAAACTTCCCTCATTTCAGCCCTTACTCCTTGAACGAGCTCTTTGACCTCCTCCAAGCCTGAAAAAGATGCTTTATCATCTTCCTTTGCAGCCTTCCTTTTTTTTGGATTTGAACCTCTTTCATCTCCCCTTTGAGGTCTTACCCTATTGCTAGCAGCATTTAAAACAGAACGTCTGCTGTCAGAAGCAAAAACATCTTCATTTATTTCATCTAGGTCGATTTCCACACCAAAGTAGGAGTCTGGGCTACTCTGCCTCATAGTCTCCTCCTTGTCTACAGCTTCAGCTGCGTCACTTGGGGACTCAGCTGCGTCCTTGCATTTTGGTTTTTGAATCAGACTTATGGCAGATATACTATTTTGTTAACTTGGACTAATTTGGACGTGCAAAACTATACAAGTCCGAGAACATTAAAATTTCCAAAAAAAAGAAATTGAGATTTTCTTCTTGGAGAATTTAGAATATTATATGTATAAGAATATACAGCAAACTTTAAATTCATAGCTCCAAACTGATATGATTGATTCCTTGTTCTTGATTATCTGATATATGTATAAGAATATTATATAGTATTTTACTGCTCATATACATATTACTTTTTAGCCTTTATTTTGGCACAAATTACTTTTTAGCTTTTAAATTAAGAAGTTGACATGAGACTGATATCTATTGTACAGAGTCAAAATATTCTTAATCAAATTGTGATCTTTGATGGTGTTCATATCGAAATGGCTTATGCTTTCTTTAGAGTTGCTAATTTTTGGAAATCCCTAAATCATTATAAACAACAAATCTAAATTGAAACCCATAGCAAATATTAAAAAAAAAAACAATAGCAGATTGAAACCCATTAAAAAAAAACGTATAGAAAGGGGGGAAAACAGCCATAAACGTGAAGGAAAAGAATATATAAAAAGGAAAAAAACAGCCATAAACGTGAAGGAAATTAGGCAACCCAAAAAAGAATATATAAAAAGGAAAAAAAACAGCCATAAACGTGAAGGAAATTAGGAAAGAAAGAAGATAAATACCTAGAGTGGATTTTCCTTGCAAAGAGAGCATGAACGTGCTAAACGAACTGGAGAAAAAAGAAGTTTGAGGCTTCAAGCATGTTGATCTATTGAAAAGAGGAAGCGGGAATAATTTTGGGAGTGAAAAAACTTGCCGCCAAAAGAAAAAAATGAGGCCCTTTAAGTAATTTTGTTCCAAAATCACTTTCAGCAGAAAAGTGAGAAAGTGGATTAACACCTCCCTGGTGTTAAAGTATTTTCTCACTTTGGAGAGAAAATATTTGGAACACTTAAATTTTCTTACCCTAAACTTTCTCTTAAAAAAATTACCAAACACGTTAAAGTTGTTTCCTACCCTACATATAGAAAATGATTAAATTCCATCAAAACAAACGGGTCCTTATAGTATTTTTTTATCTCCTATATATATAATATCTTCCTTTTCCCTTTTTGTTTTTCATCTTACCACCAAGTAAAATATAATTTAAGTAATATGGTAAAAACCATAAACTTGATGTATTAATTACCAAACACGTTAAAGTTCGTTTACCTACCCTAATATATAGAAAATGATTAAATTCTATCAAAACAAACGGGTTCTTATAGTATTTTTTTATCTCCTATATATATAATATCTTCCTTTTCCCTTTTTGTTTTTCATCTTACCACCAAGTAAAATATAATTTAAGTAATATGGTAAAAACCATAAACTTGATGTATTAATTACCAAACACGTTAAAGTTGTTTCCTACCCTATATATAGAAAATGATTAAATTCTATCAAAACAAACGGGTTCTTATAGTATTTTTTTATCTCCTATATATATAATATCTTCCTTTTCCCTTTTTGTTTTTCATCTTACCACCAAGTAAAATATAATTTAAGTAATATGGTAAAAACCATAAACTTGATGTATTAATTTGTAAATAGTCAATAAAATTTGTAACTTGATGTATTATTGGGATGAAACAATATATGCTTGCTGTTCTCACATGCTTCAAAAAATTTAAATAGCGATTGTAGGAGATGTCTTGGTCCAATATTGGTTAAGCACTTAAGCCTCTTGGTCTCTGTGGTCAAGGTGGAAAGTTTAATTTAGGGCTAGAAAAATTGGGTCCAATAGTGGAAAATGAGTTAAAGATCCAATTTTAACTTCTGAAATAGAGTTTCTATCATAAAAGAGGTAGAAAGTATGCAGGTTAGGAGAGATGGCATTGCAATATGAGTAAAAGTTTGATAAGATCTGCTTATGAAATCCCACTTTTATACCCTCCAATGATAAAATGACACCTCATAAATTTTGAGGGTTTTTGATAGAGTGCCACCACATGGGATTATATTCAATAAAAGCCATGGTTTCAAAAACCGGATCGGACGATTCAACCGGTCCGATCGGTACCAAAGTGCTCACCGGTCCAATGACTACCCCTAACCCGCGGTTCGTTCGAATCGTTTGAAAACTGTCCGAGCCGTTCAACTCGGAACAGTTAAGAACCGGTATTTTTCGATTTTTCCCACTATTTTAAAAAAAATCTCAAAAGTCAAAACGGAAACACAATAGTGATCTAGGGTTCCTAATGTTATGCCTCAAATCGAACCAATCTTTGTTCTTCTATCTCTCTACTCTCTCAGCCTCACTCATCCCCGAAACCCAAAATGCCCAAAGGCCAAAATCAAAATCAAAACCTAAGGATTCTGTCTGATTCAGACATTCACTGATTCTGTCTCGGCTTCTCCTTCTCATCTCCTTTCGACGCTTTCATCTTTACAATTTCATCTTTTCATTTTTCAATCAAGACTCAAACAGATCCGGCTATCGGCGGTGGCGCGGCAAGATCCCAACAACTGGAATTTCTGAAATGCTTAAGTTTCATCTTGAAGGTCCCGAGTACAAGATGATATTACCTGTTGAGCCAAGGTTCACTGTTTCTTGGAGTCAGACTGTGAGTACTGGAGTGCTTGTGGGGTGCAAGGATTCCAATAAGGTTGCTTGCATTATTAATAAATCGTTGTTTGATTATATAGATCGATCAGCTTATAGGGCCCTATCTTTCGATTAAAGGAATCCAGGCATGGATTTCCCTGCTTTTCATGGATGATGGATGATGGAAATGATGGTGTCATATATATTTTCGGCATAGAAATGGATTTTTGTGATGCAGCCAATTCCAAAGAAGAGGTATTGTGGCTGTTAGACATGCTTGATTGGAAATGAAGGGTGAAGATTTGGTAGCCGGGCAAAGAAAATAAATTGAATTAAAATTGTAATAATATGTTCTTTTCATTGAGGATGCTCTGTGCTGCAAATATTTAAATCAAATTCCTCACTGTCTCGACTCAAGTACAGTTCTTAGATATTTCACAAGTGTGTACATAAGTTTTATATTCATTGTAATCAATAAATATGAAGAGTTGTTGTATTTAACTTCTGCATTTTACATGGCTATCTCATCATCGTACCGCAGCTTGATTATATCAGATTGTGGTGTGATTTTTTTTTTTCTTTTGTTTTGGGTTGAACCAGTCGGACGGTCTAATCGGTCCGATCGGTTGAGCCGTTGACCGGTGGCCTTCCCAGTCCTATCCCCGGGTCAGTTTTTAAAACCATGATAAAAACTTAATTTTACTCTCATTCCACCGTTTAGGATTAATCCAAAATATTCTAATCCCTAAATTTATATTTCTAAAGTAAACCCTTCTAAAAATTAAATAGAAAGCTCCACATAAAATCAAAACCAAAAGCTGCAACAGAATTAGGCAAATTGCTCAAAATAGTTTTTATTTGGTTCAATAATGTTATTACATTGATGTGTCCTCAAGTTTGATTCCAATAGTTTTGATTCTCCTCTTGTCATCTTCCCAGGTAACTTTAAAAATGATTTGGTTCAAAATTTTGGAGAAAAAGATTTGCGATTTGAGGAGAAATTTGGTTAACAAACAATGAAGATTGTTTGGAGAAATTTGGTTCCTAGCGAGGCCGGATCTATCAAGATCATCTTAGAAGAACAAGATGATGTATGGTTTGTTTATAATCTCATCGCCAAGGGCGATACCATCGTCACGGATACCACCAGGAAAGTAATCAAACAGAGCAAAAGCTACCAGGATTTGGGAAAACAGAACAAAATCCATGGCAAAAGCAATGATTCTTGTCGGGTAAAATTCAAAATTGAACTCAAAGTTACGGCGGTTGATTATGAGAAAGACTCGTCGACATTATTGAACCAAATAAAAAATTATTTTGAGCACTTTGCCTAATACTGTAATATAAATTTAGGGTTTAGAATATTTGGGATTAATCTTAAACGGTGAAATGATAGTAAAATTAAGTTGTTATTGAATACAATCCCATGTGGTGCACTCTATAAGAAAACCTCAAAATTTATAAGGTGTCATTCTATCATTGGAGGGTATAAATGTGGGATTTTATAGACAGACCTTATTTAAGTTTTTCTCTTGCAATATATGCAACTCAAAATTCCTAAAAAAAAAAAAACCAGATTAACCCATATATACTTAGCAAGCTAAATAGTATACCGCATTACTTCTGGCTAATTATTAATGAACTTGCTTTCCACTCCTCAAAGGAGATATAAGATTATATTACCTATCGGATATCACTCATGTGTAATCATAATTTTTATTTCTTGGATTGGGATTACAAAGACATAGGAAGGCTCGTAAACCGCTACATGATTAGTTAGCTTACCGAAATCGAAACACTAATCTATGAGCCAACAAACAAACCCAGTGAAATCTCATTACAATTCAAATAAATCTCTATGCCCAAACATCTAAATGAGAATTCAACCCAAACTAGAAATTATACTATAAATAAACTACCTACCTACCTACCAAATACACAAATAAACAAATTTACAAACAAACTCACATTCCGTGAGACTTGAACCCAAGACCCCATGGTCTAGGTAGGCTGGAACTAAGAGTCCAGTACTCTACCATCAGGCCAAATGCCTGATGGCATGTGTAATCATAATTAATATAATACAAGTTGATCGGCCCACGCTGGCGCTACGAGCGTTCTTTTTTTTAGAATTGTTATTTATCACCATGCATATATTAAAAGATTTTCGTCGTAAATTTAAAATGGAGACAATGCTTTGACGTGTTTATTGAGATGGTTCTATTTCCTTTTTTAAGGTACAGATTTTTCAAAAAATAATCGACGGGAAAAATAACAAAGCCAATAAATGCAGCATTTGTGGAATTGACAAATGGAATGGTGCAATCAACTAAATCTAGTTCAAGAAATCTTGTAATTACCAAAAGGTAAGGGGAAAAAAAGGAAATAAAGGAATATGACATGCGACTTTTTGAGTCATTTGTTAATTGAGAAATGACCAAAAAGTTTAGTTATTTAATTCCCTCAAGAATCAAAAGTTAAGACATTTAAGTAATCTGCCAAGTAGGTAAAGACGAAAAAGATTAGTTCTCTAGCTCATCATCAATCCTTGATGGGGATCTTTTAGTAGTAATTCCACTACTCTATTCAAGTCCATTGAGAAATGACCAAAAAGATTACTTATTTAATCACCTCAAGAATCAAAAGTTAGGACATTTATGTAATCTGCCAAGTAGGAAAAGATGAAAAAAATAAGTTCTCTAGCTCCAAAAGCAAGCCTTGGTAGGGATCTTTTAGTAATTCCACTACTCTATTAAAGTTAATTGAGAAATGACCAAACAAGCCTTGGTAGTAGACCTGCTCAAGGGCTGGGTTACCCGCCCAAACTCGAAGGCCCGCTCAGAAAATGGGAGGGTTTTGGCATAAATTTTGGGCCCGAAAAACGGGCCTTGGACAAAGAAATAAGGCCCAATTAAAAAATGGACCGGACCTTGGTCTTGGTGTTTTAGGCCCAAGTCTGGCCCGGCCCGGCCTGTATTATATATAAATAATATAATATAATTAAATAATTATATTTATAAATAATAAAATTGAATAATTTATAAGTATACATTAATTAGAACTTGTAAACTTTATTGAAATTTAATCTTTCTATCACAATTTATTTTGATTTAATTTGTTATAAGATTATATATAAATTTTCATGTTTAAATTTTATTTTTTATTAAAAAATTTAATTATTATTTTATTTTAAAAAATAAATATGGGCGGACTTGTGCGGGTCTTGGACACGTGTTTAAAAATATGGGCGGACCTTGGATAAAAATTGAGGCCCGATCTTTGAGCCGGGTCGGGTTTGGACAAGTACATATTGTACAATTATTAAGCAAAAACCCGGCCCAACCCGGCCCATGAGCACCTCTGCTTGGTAGGGATCTTTTAGTAATTCCACTACTCTATTAAAGTCAGTTGAGAAATGACCAAAAAGTCTAGTTATTTAATCCCCTCAAGAATCAAAAGTTAGGACATTTAAGTAATCTGCAAAGTGGGAAAATACGAAAAAAATTAGTTCTCTCGCTCATTAATCAGGGATGGGGATCTTTTAGTAATTTCTCCACATGTTTATTCAAATAATATGTAGTATATACAAGTGGGTTAGTCTGTGCTTATGCTACAGACAATTTTTTAAAATTTATACATGAAATGTAAGGCCAAAACTAACAACTAAGAAAACAAATTGTGGGAACACCATTAATTACATCCCAATGCTAAAATTACATATAAAGAAAAGGCACAAAGGAAGAAAAATGGTAGGAAGACCATTAATTACATGCAAATGCTAAAATTACATATAATAAAAACAATGAATTTCAAGCAAAAGTGTTAAGAATTGAAGGATTTTAAAGTAATTAATGAGTCATACGGCAAAAGACCAACATGGAGAGAAAATGTTCTCCCACATTAAAAGTTGATGGGAGTTATTAGTAAATTCTAGAGGGTATTGTGTGGAAAAACAATTAATACCGAGGCTTCAATCAATTTGGGCCGAAATTACTTCTGAAACCCCACCTACCAAATACAAAGTGAAAAATACAAAGGGAAAAAAACAAAAATTAGGGGCAATTTTAGAAATAAATCATAATACAACACCACATCTAATTAATTTTCAACACTGAACACATTAATGCAGTAGTATTAAGATCCGAGCACTCTTAAGTAATTAACTAATAAATTGAGAGAAGACCAAAACGGGGTGAAAAAAAATCTCCAACATTAAAAGCTGATGGGAGCTATCAGTAAATTCCAGAGTGAGAAAACACCAAAACGGGGCGAAAAGGCTTTCCCACGTTAAAAGTTGAAGGGAGCTATTGGTAAATTCCAAAGTGAGAAACGACCAAAACGGGGTGAAAAAGTTCTCCCACGTTAAAAGTTGATGAGAGCCTTTAGTAATTTCCAGAGGGTATTCAAATAATATATAGTATATATCTATACTATATATAAAAGTACGAATAAGGGGAAACTTTATGTTTTCCGATTATACCCTTTTTTCAAATATATTTCTAAATTGCCATTCTTAAACAATATTTTAATTATTCCATTATTAAAATAATGGAAATTTAGATTATCCACATTAATTAGGATCTAATGTGACCAATAGGAATGTTCCACATCATCTTTAGCATCTGAATTTTCGTCCAAACATTCTCCAAGTCGGTTTAGGAGAAGATCAATTCTATCCAGAATTTTCAATGGCAAAATCGTCCACCAGAACGACAGAATTAGGTCTCGAGGTAACATAAATTTGTAGATCTTAGAATCATCTTTCCAACGGTACCTCATTTGCATTTTTCTGAACTCTGGATCAAAAGTTATGAATTTTCTTCCAAAACTACTCTTGTGAAAATCTGCTTGAAATAGGATTTAACAATGTTGCATTAGAGCTGAATCATTATTGCATCATAATTATAAATTGGACTTGGACTCCTTGTTTGGGCTTCCATATTATTTAATTGGGTCTAAGAATATCAGGTTTAGGCTTCAAGACGTCTGGCTTGACAATTTGGGCTTAATGGACTCAAACGGGCCCACTGGGCCGAAATGAGACAAAATCAATAGTTCCTCCAATCTATACTATGTATAAAAGTACGAATAATGAGAAACTTTATGTTTTCCGATTGTACCTTTTTTTTTCAAAAATATTTCTAAATTGCCATTACTTAAAATTATACTTTTATGTTTTATATATATTATAATATTATTATTGAACTACCCAATTTCTACTATATATATTATTATTTGTTTATGATTTAATTTCAAGTTTAAATCTTACTCAAACTATTTTTTATATATTTCTAACTACTTATCCAAATCATTAACGATGATAATAAATATGTAGAAAAAAAAAACAATGATGATAAATATATGATTGTTGCATTTGTAATTTTGGTATCAATTTTCTTAAACGCATGTCCATAAGGTACAATAGCCATGAAAAGAGTTTGAATTTTTCTTTTTCCATTTTAAAATTTATGTTATTTTTGCAGTTATAAAAAAACTACCGTCCATGTATGGTTTGATAACTTCTTGTCATGCTTTGGGAATTTCATTTTCCTTTATCACTCTTTTTAACTTATTTTCTTCATTATTATCATTACTATGTTTGATGATTGCTTAAAACGATTTTTCAAAAGGATTTGAATTTTTAAACGTATATTCATATACTATAAGAACTAAATAGGATTAGATTGCCAAAAAAAAGCCAAAAAATGAGTAAATTATTTTCTTCATTTTTTTTCAATACTATGTTTGATGATTTCTTAAAACGATTTTCAAAGCAGTTGAATTTTTAAACGTATGTACGAAGTTTGATGATTGTTTGCTTTTGTTCTTATTAAAAAAAATTCTATGTTTGAAATTGAGAAAGAAATTTAGGTCTTGGATGAAGGTGTCTGGATTATCATGCCGCGTTCTTGCATAATCCTTTAAATTTAGTGTTTCCTTTGATATTTGAGTTACGTAACACTTTTTTCAACATTGTTCTATTGGAAACATAAAATAAATTAATGATATTGTGTGATTTGATAATTTATACCGTTGCAAGATTGTGAATTTCATTTTTTTCCCCACAACTAGAAGAGATGATTATATTACAATGGGATTGGAGGTTAAATGCACTAAGGACAAGGGTTAAACGTGAGCTGTTGAAACTTCTTAAAGAGAGAGGCTCATCAATCAAATAGAGAAGTTCGTGTGATCATATAATAGAGCGGACCATTAGATAAGGGACCCAAGTTTTTTTGTTTGGAGGGGATCTTCTTTGATATTGGAGTTAGTAGGATATTAGTTTGTAGATACTGAAGTTAGTGCGGTTTTAAGGTGTTTAGAGAGTTTAAGATCTAAAGAGTGGAGATAATGAACTTTTACCTTATGTGTGGAGTAGTTCTCTCTCTATAGTGTGGCTTTAGGCCGTTCTATATAGGCTCAACATTGCCCCTTAGGTATGAGGGCAGTTCTAAAATGATTGTATAAACGGCTATGAAACTAAGCGTCATATGGGCAAGTTGGAACGATATGAGCTAAACAGGCTTACCGGTCACATAACTAAATAGTGTCGAACATAAGGGTACGATCTGGATGTATTGATAGACCAAAATTATGCATATTTTTATAGTCATTTTCCTATGCTTTTGAACATATTTATGCTCTATTTTGCCCTATAGTGCTTACATTTGTGATTGTAGGTGTTGAAGAGGTAGAATGTGCAAATATGTTGGTTTAGTCACTTTTTTGGAGCTATTTCGATCCATTCTTGGCACAAAGGTTTTTCATAGATTTTCTTGGACGAAATTTGAGATTTCATGTTCGTGAATTAAGAGTCTATGGAGTAAATTTTATGCTTATTGAAGCCATAAAGTTGAGAGCTACAAAGTTCCAAAGCAAAGGAGTAAAAAGAGCTCAAGTTGCAAGAAGACATGTCAAGTCATCAGAGAGACAAGGGTGATCATGCTTAAGACCTGGCTGCTCAAGCCAACCATGTGGGCACCCAGGAGGAGTCGGGGCCCTTGTTCGCGCGCACTACCAGCCACTTGTGGGTGTCTTCATGCTGGAGCTTCTTCCTTTCTTTCCAGATTTGTCGATAATTCGGAAAAACAGCTATAACTTTTGATTTAGAACTCCAATTGAGGTGTATAAATATGCGTTGGAAAGATAACTTAGAGGGCTACAAGTTTTTTGTTTTGGTTGTGACCCCGTTTTGCCGTTATCATGGACAAAAATGCCCTTGAAGTTTCTGCAGACAAGCTGGACCTAGAAAAGCCTATGAAATCAAGCCCAAGTTGATGTGCTTAACCTAAATTAGGTATTTGGAGATAGTCCAGACCTGGAGGACGAAATTCCACTCAATTGAAGATGGTTTAATGAGCTTAAAAATCTATTTTGTCCTAGGTTAAGTTTGCCCTAAGTCTCTAGTATAAATTGGCATCTTTTCTCTCTATAAAGGAGGTTAGACGATTGGGAGGGCTAAGGAGAGCCGCCGGCCAGACTCTATCTTTCTAGGTTTTTCTATTCCTTTTTCTTTTGATGGCTACTCAATTCATGAGTAGCTAATCTTTTATTTCTCCATTGTAGAATCTAATTGATCCCTTGACTTTTTATTATGGGGAGACATTTGTTCTTAATAATTTGACTTTCTGCTTGAATATGTTTCTTATCCCTGTACTTCATCTTATGTATTCTTGTTTGATTGGTTTGGAGGCCTACTAATCTTGATAATTTTGAATACTATTGTTAGATTCAATTTAGCTTAAGTCAAGCTAATATTGGTCCAAGTGACAGTATTAATTCTAGTAGTCCTAGGTTCAATGGGATTATCAATCCTTGTTGAAATCTATCGGCCGAGATGGAAATAGATGTGGATGAGATTGGTTATGATTTATCATGCATGCGGAAAAATATAATCTTAATGCTTGTTCTAGGAAGGGGTGAAACCTAGATCAGAACAATAGAGATTAATTTTAACGAGATGCAGATTAATTTTATTAACATGTTGGAATTAGCATTAAGTCTGTTCCTAGACCAGTTATCCAAGTGGAGTTGTTTAAGATATTAAGGAGATTAATTTGTTCTAATGAGAGTTGAAGCCTACGTCTTAGGATATATACTACTTTGGGATAATTTATGATGTTTAATTGATTGGCAATTAATATCAAATTTATGTTTAGTGTCGGTGATCCATATTAATCTTGTCAAGAGTGAAATTAATTTTATATTGGAGGCTTGTTTTACATAGTTGGTTACTTGATTTATTTTGCACATAGTTTATTTTGCTAGTTATAATTTAGATTACTAAATCTCAACTTTCAATCTTTTCATTCTTAACACAATAAATTAGCAAAGGGATTGATCTCTCTCTCTGTGGATTCGACCCCTACTTACCCTAGCTCTCTAGTTAAGTTTTTTGGGGATTTATTTTGTGATTGGCAAACGACAGGTCACAATTTTGGCGCCGTTGCCGGGGAGAGTGTGTTTTTAGTTTCTTTACTTTTAGATTGTGTTATTTGTAAATAGTCATTTTTCTTTTTGTTTTTCCTTTTTACTTTTACACTTGATCATCTTTGATTTATAGGAAGGATTCGATGGAGCAATCACTTACTTTATGGGAGTTGAATTTCAACTGTGAAATGAAGCCCCACTGCATTGATTATCCAGAAGATTTATCCTACGAGTTAAAGTCAGGAGTGGTCCGTCTGTTACCAATGTTTCATGGAGAATCCCATGAAAATCCTCATGAGCATTTGCAACATTTCTTCATCAAATGTGTTATGATTAGGATGCCTGAAGAGTAAGCAAAGCTTCGAGCTTTTCCAATTACCCTGGAAGGTAAAGCAAGAGAATGGTTTTGGAGTTTGCCATCAAAATCGATTACTTCTTGGAAGGAAATGGAGAGAGCATTCCTAAACCAGTACATTCTAGAAGCAAAACATGCTGATGTCAGAAGTAAAATCAACTGATGCACCAAGGTCTTATCATGGTCTTGAAGAGCATAATGGAGATCATGGAGAGGATGAGCATGGGCTGCCAGGAAGCAAGGACAAGCTTGAAGAGAATGGAGGATGCGCACAACTTGTTCCAAGCTCCAAGGAGTTGCCTAAGATGCCATTTGATCCATTGAAGATGCCTTTAGGTCCGATGACTAGAGCAAGAGCTAAGAAGTTCAAAGATGCATTAACAAGCCTTCTTTGAACTCATCTTGAAGACTTGAAGTCCATTGAAGATCAATTGTAGAGCTTTGATGATGATAAAGGCAAGAATATTCCCATCGATTCCAAGCTTGTCACCTTACTTGAAATCAATGGATGATTTAGGTTGCATTGTGTAATTCGGCCATCATGGGCCTTAATTCTATCTTAGATTAGCTATTTAATTAGTTTAGATGACATTGGATTGGGCCTTGTTTGACTAAGTCGAATCCTTGCTTAATTATGTTTAGTTATTTACTTTTCCTAGTAGGACAAGGATTAGGCTCTTTCCTTGTTCTTTCCTTTATGTATTGCCGCCCTTATGACTTTAGGATTAGAGGAGGGGCGTCGACCCTATGCCTATATAAAGGGACCAACCCCCTCTTGTAAACACAAGTTAAGTTGATTAATAAAGTTGAGGTTTATTCACCCAATTGATTATCTTAGCTTCATTGTTCTAGTTTGAGCATGCTTAGGGTTCTTCAATCTTGTAGAGTCCTAGCAAACAATTAGGTAGTGATTACTTGGTTGTTTGTGAATCTTGTGATCTTAAGTTAACAATTGCAGGTCTAATTGAAGTCTTAAGGCCGACGAACGAAGAGGATTTGCCTTGTGAAGGTCATCGACATACACATCTAGGAGTTGAAGGAGTTCAAGTCGACTTTGATAGATTTTCAAGGATAGTTTTGAATCTAAAAACCACTAGATTCGTATCATCAACTCTTGTCGACAATTACTGATACGAATCTAGTTGTATATCAGACCAAATCCACCTTAGAGACCCGCCTAAGATCAACTTGAATCACCAAACTTCTAGATGTGTATGTCGACAGTCTTCACTTGATAAATCTTCCTTCGTTCGTCGGCCTTAGACCTCCAAGTCGACCTGCACTTGAACACCTAAGATCACAAGATTCACAAACAATTAAGCAATCACAACCTAATTGTTTGCTAGGACTCTACAAGATTGAAGAACCCTAAGTTTGCTCAAACTAGAACAATGAAGCTTAGATAATCAATTTGGGAAAATAATCCTCAACTTTATTAATCAACTCAACTTATATTTACAAGAGATAAAAGAGCCCTTATATAGGGGAGGGGTTGGCGCATAACCTACTCCAATCCCTATAAGGGGCGGCAATATTTAAAGGAAGGAACAAGGAAATAGCCTACTCCTTGTCCTACTAGGAAAAGTAAATAACATTACATAATTAAGCAAGGATTGAACTTAGTCAAACAAGGCCCAACCCAATGTCTTCTAGACTAAATAAATAACTAATCTAAGATAGAATAAAGGCCCATGAGACCGAATTACACAACACCAAAGCCTAATGCTCATCGATTTCAACTAAGGTGAACAACTTGGAATCGATGGGAATATTCTTGGTGACGTTGACTTGAATGCCTTCCTGATCGGACCAAAATTATGCATCTTTTTATGGTCATTTTCTTATGCTTTTAGAGTATTTTATGCTTGATTATGCCTTATATTTGATATATTTGTGTTTATAGGTGTTAAAGTGAAGAAAAGTGCAAAATCACCATTTTTGTATCTTTTTGGAGCCTTTTTGGATGATTATTTACACAAATATTTTCCAAGGACATTGTGGATGAAGAATGAAGCCAATATGTTCGTGATTGAAGAGCTTGAAGAGTCAATTTTATCATCATAAGATTGATTTTCAAGAGTTTGAAGCAAAGGAGCAAAGTTGAATTTCAAGGCAAGAAAACATGTCAAGATGTGTCATAGCAATGGAGAACATGGGTCGCGAGGCAAACCACATGGGGTGCCAAGCATACCACATGGGCCCCCAGCTGGAGTCGAGACATGCCACCAGCAAGCACATGGGCGCTGGTGACATGGGTGCTGAGGCCAACGACCTGGGTGCACAAGCCAACCACATGGGCGCCCAGGGGGAGTCGGGTAGCATGCCATGCGCGCGCCAAGCATGCATCATGCGTGTCTTCACCTTGAAGCTTCTTCACTTGTTTCCAGATTTGGCGACCTTTCTGTATTTTGGCCATAACTTTTGATCCAGAGCTCCATTTGAGGCGTATGAGTAGCCGTTGGAAAGCTAACTCCAAGATCCACAACTTTAGTCTTTTGGTCGAAGCCCAGTTCGAACGTTTTCGTGGACGAAAATGCCCCTGAAGTCAGCGGACAGAAACTGTCTTGGGCCTTTTATGCGGGATTGGTCTAATTAAGCCCAAATTCTTATTTGGACTAGCTTGAAGACTTGGAGAGCAGCCCAGCATGTCCTTAGGGTTTATTTATCTCTAAATTAACCCTAAGCCACCCTCTATAAATACCCTCTTTAGTCTAAAACCCTAGCCAACTTACAACATCAAGGTGTAATCAACCCTTGTATCGCATAGATCATCTTTTTCTAGGTTTTGTGCCGCCAAGGAGAGGGAGGAGGCAGCCGGCCTCCAAACTTGTAAGTCTCTCATGGATTGCTTGCAATCCATGAGTAGCTGAACTGTAATACTTATTTTCCTTAGGTACTTTTGATCAATGAATTATTTGTGAGACTTTTGTTCTTAATAATTTGAAGCTTTTTCCGTTTGAATACGTTTCTTATCTCTATGCTTCATCTTATGTGTTCATACTTTGATTGATTTGGTGCGCAACATATCTTGAGATTTATGAATGCTATAGTTAGATTCAAGTAGCTTGAGTCAAGCTAAAGTTGGTCCAAGTAACAATTGAATGCTAGGAGTCCTAGGTTCAATGGGATATCAAAACTTGTTGAAATCTTTAGGCCGAGATGGAAATTGACGTAGGCAAGTTTGGTATTGATTTATCATGCATGTGGAATAATAAAACCTAATGCTTGTTATATGAAGGGCTTAAACCAAAGATTATAACATTTGAGGTTAATTGCAATGAGATACGGATTAATCTTTTTAGCATGTTGGAATCAGCATTACGTCTGTTCCTATACCAATTATTCAAATGGAGTTGTTTAAGATGTTAAGAGGATTACTTTGTTTCAATGAAAGTTGATGTCTACGTCATAGGCTATATACCGATTTGGAATAATTTATGATTCTTGATTGATTGCAATCTAAGCCAAATTTATGTTTAGTGTCTATGATCCATGATTCACATGATCAAAGTAGTTACCTAAAGGAGAAGAAATATGCTTTTATCTTTGATTTTCTCTTTAATTGTTTTCTAGTTTAATTAATCTATTTTCAAAAATCCAAAAATATCTTTTCTAGGTTAGAATTTCTTTTGTAAGATTTAACTTTGATTCATACCTTCCCTGTGGATTCGACCCCTACTTGCCCTAGCTAAGTAGTTAATCTATATGTTATTGGTTTGTGGGGAATTTATCTTGTGATTTGATCAACGACCGATCACTTCCAAATGGTCTTCAGTGGACTCTAAACCTCCAAGATGAGATCTTACAAAGCCCAATAAAGCTTCCTTGAACCTTTTAGCCCGAGCTCTAGTCATGGGACCTTGCGGAATAGCTAATGGGTCGAATGGCCGGTTGTGCCCGGATGGCGCATGCGTTGGCCCGTGCGATGGCCGGTTGTGGCCGGATGGCTTGTTGGATGTCCCGTGTGGCGTCCCATGCGTTGGCCGGTTGCTCCATGCGATGGTGGCCGGTCCTCAACTCCTTGCTCCGCCAAGCTTGTGTTTAATCCGGGAAAACACCAAGTTCTCAAGCTAGCTCTCCACGATCCACCACTTCTTCTTCATGTTTGGAATCACAATCCCCAAGAGAAAACATGTCCGAAGAAAACAACAACAATAGGACTTTGAGGGAACTTGCTGCCCCAAATGTGACTACACAGCGCTTAACAATTCAATATCTAACCAATGAAAAAAATTTTGAGATCAAGTCTGGATTCATTCATTTATTGCCAAAATTTCATGGTATGCCTGGAGAAGATCCACATCGACATCTCACAGATTTTCAAATTGTTTGTTCATCCATGAAGATGCAAGGTATCTCTGAAGAGCTATTCAAACTTAGAACTTTTCCTTTTACCCTTATGGATCGTACAAAGGATTGGTTGTACTACATGCCTAGTGGTTCAATCATTTCTTGGACGAGTCTTAAGAAATTGTTTTTGGAAAAATTCTTTCCTGTTCATAAAGCCTCAAGCATTCGAAAGGAGATAAGTGGAATTAAGCAATCCCAAGGCGAGACTATGTACGAGTTTTGGGAACGTTTCAAGAGGTTGTGCTCAAGTTGTCCAAATCATCAGATTCCTCAACAATTGCTTATTCAGTATTTCTATGAAGGTTTACTCCCATTTGATAGATCTTCCATAGATTCTGCAAGTGGAGGGGCTTTCATCGACAACACTCCCACCAATGCTTGGACTTTGATCGAGAACATGGCCGCCAACACACAACAATTTGGTACTCGAGAGAATTGTGCATAAAGATATGGGAACATTAGGAAGATCAATGAAGTCTCAACCCATTCCTCTACATTGGAGCAACGAATTGAAGAAGCAAATCAACAAATCGCTTTGCTCACTGATTTGGTCAAATCGAACTTATCAAGTGTGCAAAAGGTTTCTGGGATTTGTTCATTAGGACATCACACGGACAAGTGTCCAAAGTTGGTCAAAGATGATGTTGAAGAAATCAATGCTTTAGGAATGCAAGAGGGATTTCAAAGGAAGCAAAAGCCATTTCCAAGAAGCTACAATTCTTGTGGGAACCAAGGTGCTTACCAAGCAAGACCGAACAACTATCCAAGGCAATCTTCACACTATTCTGAGGGAATGCAACAAATGAGAGAGACCATGGAGATCATCAAGAAGCAATTAGGTCAATTGGCAAGTGATGTGAGCGAGCTCAAAGCTCAAGGCCAAAACAAGATCCCATCTCAATCAAAAGTGCTCCCAAAAGAGAATGTGAATGCTATTACCTTGAGAAGTGGAAAAGAGTTGGAAGAACCATATCCAACTAAGTCTACAAAGGATGAAGGGACAAGCAAGAAAGAAGAAGAATTGCATGTGCTAGCAAAGGAGATCAAAATTGAAGATGATGAACCCATCATTCTTGAATTTGTCAAGGATAATGGAGAAGCCAAGGAAACTTCTGTGGTCAAGCCCAAATTGGATTCAAAGAAGGAACCTTTTCCAACTAAGTCAAGGAAATCAATGAAAGAAGATGAAGATCAAGACATCTTTGATATTTTTCGAAAGGTCGAGGTCAACATCCCACTTCTTGATGCAATTCAACAAGTACCAAGGTTTGCAAGGCTTCTTAAGCAATTACGTACAAACAAGAAAATGTTGCAAGGTAAGTTGAATGTTGGAGCAACAGTTTCTGCTGTTTTGCAAAGACATTTACCTCTAAAATGCAAGGATCCTGGTATGTTCTCAATTACTTTTTCAATTGGAAATACTATCATTGATAATACTATGCTTGACTTAGGAGCATCTTTAAGTGTTATGCCTTATTCTTTCTATCAAACTTTAAAAATTGGTCCTTTAAAATATACCGATGTTGTTCTTCAATTGGCCGATGGATCTTTGGTACATCCCAAAGGTGTGCTAGAGAACATTTTGATTAAAGTGCAACATTTAATTTTTCCTATTGATATTTTTGTTATGGAAATGGAAGGAGAAATTACAAAGGATCAATGCCCTCTTTTGTTAGGAAGACCTTTCCTAAGGACTTCTCACACCAAAATCGATGTTTTTGATGGCTCATTGACGATGGAATTTGATGGTGATGTAATTCATCCCAAACTTTCATCAAATTTATCTTTGAAAACTAATGATTTTGTGTGTGTAGTGGAAAAGTGGGTAAAGAAAGAGTTAGGTACAACATCTTCAACCATGACAAGTGAGCAACTTTCAAAGGGGAGGCAAAGGATTACAACTTTTCGACAACGCAAAGATGAGAATTTCCACCTAGCTTGGGAGAGATTCAAGACACTTTGTGCCGATTACCCTCAACATGGCATTTCACAACAAGTTTTGATCGAGTGCTTCTATCAAGGCTTAGAAGTCGATGATCAACTTCTTGTGGATAGCAACATACCCTTGTTCGATAGATTTGTGGAAGACGCATATGAAGCATTGGAAGCGTTGACTCAAGCAATTGCATCTCCAAGTTGGATCAAGAAGAAAAACAAAGAGAAGCTTGGAGAAAGATGCAAAATTTCCAACAACAAGCGTGAAGAAATCAACAAGGAATTGAAGGAAACTCGAGAGAAGTTGCTCAAAATTGATGGAGCTATAATTGAACTTTTCAAAGCCATGAGTGACACTCTCAAACATCACCGTGGGACTTTTGAAGGAGCACACTCAACGTTCCTTCACCAATGGAGAATAGTCCACGAGGATGTCTAGCCAAAGACATTAAATGAAGGCGCTAATTGGGAGGCAACCCAATACACTAACAACTATCTTTTCTTTGAATTTTCTTTTCTTAGTTATAGGTCATTTTGCATTTTCAACTCAAGGGAATCGATCAAGCAATGGAGACAAGGGAGGGAAGCACATATCAAGAGCATTGGAGCTTACATTTTGCAAAAATAGAGAAGCTTTCTTGAACTCTAATCTCATTTAATTTCCTATGTTTGATTGATGATTGATGCATATCAATTAATTTTCTTGAATTGAATGTTTTTCCATGCATATTATCATTGTATAATTATCTCATGCATCTCATACATATAGACTCTTAAGTGATAAGAACATAAGGTCAATCTTTTGATGGTTATCAAGTGGAATTTTTGGTGAAAATCAAGTGTTTTTGGATTGAAGAAATTGGGAAATTTATAAGGTTTTTGGATGCCAATCGAGTTGAAGTTGGAATTGAGTTTGGTAGTAAAAATTGCAAAATTGGAGCAAAAAGGGACCAAGCCTGACTCCAGCTGGGGCCCCATGCCGTAAGCCTGGGCACCCAGCTGGAAAGCCCCAGCGCCCAGCAGCAAGTGCCAAGCGCTGGAGGCCGACTCGGGGTGGGCGCCCAGGCGCTTTGCCTGTGCACCCAGCCCGTAGGCTTGTGCACCCATGTGCAGCTGCCAACACCCATGCACCCATGCTATGCACCCATGCCATGCCGTACTCACCCAACACTCACAACCCACCACCCATCTCAAACACTATAAATACCACCCAACACCCACCTCAAATCCTTCAACACCCACCTTCATCCAAAACCCACTCAATTTTCTTTTCTCTTGCCTACATACACATACTCACTCACTTTAATTTTCAAATTTCAATACTTTATCACTCACAAATCATTTCTTTCATCTTTTTATCACCTTAAACACTTACCCATTTGATTATTCAACACTTTTTCCATCAAAACCATCAATTTTTCAAATTTTCAAGTTTTGGAAAGTGGTTGTTTTCTTGGATTCTTGTTTGGAGTGATTAAAAAGGAGATAAGAGATAGTTTGGAAGTTGATTGGAGCATTTTAGAGCATTAGGGAGTGCTACATTGGATCTTAAAGGAAGATTTTTCAAGAAACCCCACAAGGTAACTTAGTGCCCACCAAGTGTTCGAGAAAATGTCAAGAAGAGTAAGAGCAAGAGCATCAACATCTCAAGCCGCACCAATTGAGGAGGAAACCACCATACAACCTTACCTTAGTGTGCCGCCACCAATATTTGTTGATAGTGAATGTCAAGAGTGGTATGAATCAAGGTATAACAACTCTTTCATTATAGAAAAAGTGCTTCCAACTAACATTGATCAAGAACTTGGAGTTAGCCAATTATTTGTCAATAGAGGTTGGGATCACTTCTTCAAGCAGATGGATACTACTATCCAAATTTGGTGAAGCAATTTTACGCCAACATAGACAAGGAGCGTGATGG
>AWWV01008532.1:0-14650 GCA_001974805.1 Corchorus capsularis
CTCTAGCTCTTGAACCATATAACATATGTATAGATTTTGGAGTAAAATATGTATATTTGAATTTGGTCCCCCCAATTTTCCACATATATCTATTCACTCCTAATCCTAAATAGTACATCAATTTATTTAAAATCCTTTCACTTTTATCCTAAATAAATTATTTTTGGTGCATTAAATACATATATTTTTTTCTTTATTGGTCAACTAACTAATGTGGTACATCTATTTCCAGTTTTAATTCAAGAAAATTAATCTATTATTATAGATTTTATGCATAATTAATTATGTATTAACTTTTTATAATTTTTTTATACACCAAATGTGTTACTACAAATCTCTATTCAAAATTTATAAGTTGTTTACTCCTCAAACAATTATGCATAAGTCCATTTTTTACTTTGACACTAATATATATAGTTTTATTATGACTTATATTAAGAGTGTTTGTATATTGGCGGTCCGCCCCCCCATAATAAAATTCCTAGGTCCGTCCCTACTTCAGGATCCGCATGTGTAATCTGTTAAACTCCACTATATATTGAATAATTTTCAACCCAAAACCCTAAACCTTAAACCCTAACCCTAAACCCTAAACCCTAAACCCTAAACCCTAAACCTAATGGAATATAACTTTCCTTAACTTTTTAATCATGACTTATGAGTACTGAGTAATAATTTTTTTTAGGCACAAAGTATTGAGTAATAATTTAAAGACGACATAACCCAAAATGAGTAGAACTAAATTTCGTTCCGTTTTTTTAATAATAACATATAGGCTTATGAAAAATTACTACCAAAAAAAAAAGGCTTATGAAAAATATGTGTGCAAATATGTAAATTTCTTACAATATTTTTATACCATAACCGTGATACACATAGATATTTTAAAAACACTATATGGATTGGATATACTTAACAAATATAATGCCAACAATTATTTTTTTATGGTTTCTCCTAAATTGTAATTTTTTTAAAAAAATTTCTAGTACTTCAAAATTGACAAGATATATAAGCCCTAGTACATATATATATATAGCGGCTTTTGATGACTATAATTTTTCTTTTTGCTATTCAAAGAAGGCTTGAATTATATAAAATTTTATTTAAGGAAATGAATTACTCCTTGTGGTTCAGAATTTTTATATTTTATATATTGTACTAAATATTCACTTACTTTACAAGAAATTTCATTGAAGCCATACATGCATGAAAAAGAAGTCTTCATTAATGCTATGTATGTTTGAATAGCATGAGTTACTTTTTATTAAGAACTTTTGACGAACTTGCTAGATTGTTAAAGTACAAAGGGTTGAGCGCACAAACTCAAATGGGTTAAAACTTAAAAGGAACATGGCGGGGATAATGTTTATGAAAATGGATCTAGTCTAGACATGCATAGTAGGGACTACTAATTTCAATATGGTTGATTGACAATTGAATTAATATCATTTATTTTTTTTTAATTTAATTTAACGTGTAAAGAAAACTCAACGACTTGAAATGTAAATAACAATTTAGACTTCTTTCATTCTGATATCATTATATCTATTAGTAATCGTCTTCAATACTATTGTTGACTTACAATTGAATCAATATCATTTTCTTTTTTCTTTTTTTTTTTATCTAAGTTAAAACGAAACAAGACTCAATGACTTGAATCGTAAATAACTTTGGATGACTTTTTTTAATTTTTTTTATTTCTATATTATTATTACATCTGTTGATGCCTTCAATACTACTATTGTTGATTGATCCAATTGAATCAATGTTAGTATTCCTTCTTTTTTTTTTAATCCTTTTTTTGTTCCTTAAAGTATAGAAAAGAAGATTCCACGACTTGAATCATGAATAATAATTTCGACGACATTTTTTTAAAAAAAATTAATATTATTATAATAATTATAAGAAACTTCACAGAAGCTATGATAAAGTATATGATCAAATTAATCAACTACCAAATTGGTGTCAAATAAAAAAAAAATATAGGAATATACTTTAATTGATTTTTATTACTCACTATATTTTCGAATTAATCTTATGAAGATGGATAAGCTAGTTCAAATCATTTTAATAAGTTTAACTCTTTTTAAAAAGTATATATTGTCTTCGAAATATTTTATAGAAAAATAAAGATAAATTAAGAAAGTAAATATTAAATATATGTTGAAAAATAAAAATAGAAAAATTCATATATATTCAATTATCTTCAAACAATTTTTTATTCTTAATATAATATTTTGAAAATTTCTTTAAGAACTTGTTGATCTTTTGGGCTTATTCATGAAAATTTATCTCACACACGATTAATGAAGATTTTAAACTCTCTAAGCAAGCTTAGAACATTGACATGCATCCATGTAAGATATATTTTATAGTATTAATGAATTAATTGAGTATATGTCATTCTTCTAATTATATTGCTTATGAAGTTTAAAAATTCTACTAATATGCATGAAATAATAATCCATGAATTATAATAGAAATATTTTGTCAAAATTTTCTCAGATCTCATTTTCTTAACAAAATTTAATAAAGGACAAAAACAAAAAATGGATTGGAAAAACACAATATGTTACTAGTTATTTTCTCTTTCAACTATTTCCCCTCTCCCAGCCACATAATAGACATCTATCTTTATACTTTACATTCTATATATATTTACTTTAAGAGAAATATGGTTCTTATTAGAAGAGGGTGATAATAAAAATTAAACAATGAAGATTTATAAATATACTTTTTAACTTTACTTTTCATAATATAAAATATATATACACACTATATAATGAATAAAAATATTTTTTTAAACGGAAGAGTAAGTTAAAAAATAAAAAAAAAAGAAAAAATTATGGATAATTAATGCTCGCCTTTACTTTGCTGCGAGGCAGATGGTGCGTTTGGTTAGGATCACCCCCCAGATCACTGGCGATGTAACATCACCAGTGATGCAAGATCGCTGGTGATCTTTGATCACCTAGGTTTAGAAGGATGATCGGATCACCCCTCTGAGGGGTGATCAGGAGGTGATCTGATCACCACTCTTTAAAAAAATGTGTAACCAAACGAGGTGATCTAAGATCACCACCGAAGATCACCAATAGGTGATTCCAACCAAACAGGGTGATCTGAGATCACCACCCAAGATCACCAAAAAATCACTCCCAACCAAACGCATACTAAGTTTTGCCTCAAAATTTTAAATGTGTTGAATTAAACATTTATAATTTAAAATATAAAAATTATTAAAAAAAGTCATTGTAATGTTAAATTCAAGTCATTAGAAAAAAGTCAAAATGATTAATAAAAAAATCAATAGCTTTTTTAATAATGGATGACTTTGATGAAAAGAAAAGCTTGGGATAAATATTAATTGAATAAATTAATAATGATCATTATAACAATTAAATAAATTAATGAATGTCAAATATCCTAAATAATTCATTTAATTATATGATAAAATATAAAAATTAAAACTTGAAAGGAAAATATTATTTTCTTATAATTTCTTGATAGATGATATGGACATGTCATGATTAAGAGTTAAGTGATTAAAAGATTTAATTTTACAATTTTAAGTAAGAGTGAGCAATCGATGAATTCAGTTGTAATTTTTTTCAACAACCAAATAAACCAAACATACTGATATCAACCATCAAACCAACTGAATTAGTCATTACAACTGTTTAAACCGACAAAACGAATTATCTTGCAAAGGTTACTAGAGATCTATGCAGAGGTGCACAAGAGTTACTTGAACATTCTAAAAGGAGAGAGAGGAACTCGAAGCCGAGGAATACTTGTCAACACCAGGGATAAGGATTCCGAGGGTGGCCCGAGAGAGACCTCAAAGAGGAATCTCGAAGGCGAGAGGAGAGAAATAGGACACCGGAGGATCCTTTCCCGAGGGGCGACTGTAGGTTACAGAAGAGCTTGTTAGTTACGTTACTTTTATAATTATTTTCAAATAAAATTAAATCAACAAATAAAAAAAATATTTTTACCTAATTTAGGTTAAAAGTAGATAAATAATATTATTTTATTTAAAAATATAAATAGTATATAATATTAAAATGGTTTTTTCTTTGGTTCAGTCAGAATATTTTCAAAATAAAAAATCGACCGATCAACCGAATAAAACCAATGTTCAAACCGAACATACTAACCAAATTTATAGGTTCGGTCAGTTAAACCGGTTTCAACCGATTAATGCTCACCAAGAAAGCTAAGGGACTAAATTTTTATTTTTCATGTTAGGTGGCTAAAACAGACATTCACGTAAAGTTAATTAACTAAATTTGCAATTTACCCTTTTTAATATTTAAAAACATGCAAATGACTCATGTATCCTACACAATTTTGCAAAACTACCAAAATATTGAATAAGAAATGACTAAAAGACCAACCATTAAAAAAAGAAAAAAATATTATTCCCTCCGTCCCAAATTTTTTGTTCCAATTTTCTCTAAATCCTTTTCCAAAAATTATCTGTCCGTTAGAAAATTAAGACACCATTAATTACAAATTTTCTTAAATTACCCATATTAAATAGTCTTCAAAACATAATTATAGTTGGTAGGATGAGTAAAAACATAAATTTTCAAGGATAGATATGGAAAACATTATTCTTCAACCACTTTTCTTAATACCCACAAAGTCGGTTAAGTGGGACAGATAATATAGGATGGAGGCCGGAGTATAAGTGAGGGGAGGGTGAACATTTTTGTCAATTCCAACCCTCTGTTTATATTGTAGTTATAATATATTTTACTCACTCAATTCTCATTTATTTTTGTCACTTTAAAGTGAAAATTTTGTTTCAAAATATTTGTCACTTTAAAATTTCAAGAGAGCATTAATTGTACTTTTATCACTATCACCCTTCTTTAAAGATGCAGAGAGTGGTAAGGCAAAACAACTTGTACAGTCTGTATAGTGATCATTGCATTGTATAGCTCTAAGCCTTACCACTTCATCTGATATGTGTATTATTTACCATCCTTATCTTGTAATACCTCCTATATAAATACCTAAGTTTAACATGAATACAAACACCTTTGGAAGCCTTTACATGGTATCAGGACTATTAGAGTTTTCATCAAACCTTCTCTCCTTTTTTTTTTTCGATCCAAAATTCACTCCACTTTTCTTCACCATGTCGTTAATTCCAACCGACATAGAAATTCCACCACCAACACTCAAGCCGCCACCATCTCCCCCTTCCCCAATATCGTTCAACAGGTTTCTGTCAAGCTTACTCCCACCAATTTCTTGCTTTGGCAGGCTCAAATACGCCCAATAATACAGTGCTACAATCTCATTGATAATATCGAAGGAGAGAGCAACCCTCCAGCAGCGACATTGGCCAATAATCAACCAAATCCTGTTTACCTAACATGGTTCCAAAGAGATCAAATGGTGTTAGCATGGATTACCTGCTCCTTATCCGAAGGAGTACTGCCTCAAGTGGTCGGAGTTACCACTGCAAAAAGGGCTTAGGAAAAGCTAGTTGCTTCTTTTTCCTCTGGCGCAAAGCCACAAATACGCCAGCCAATCTGCCCTCCTCAAAATTGAGCGCAAACAGGAGACTCATTGGACAACAGTCAACCGAATCTTGAGATATTTGGTTGGTACTCGACATCATGGTCTTTATCTCTCTCAGAAATCTAATTGCCAAATCAGTGCATACTCAGATTCGGATTGGGGAGGGCTATTTAGATGATTGAAAGTCTACAACTGGACTTGCGATTTTCTATGGAACAAATTTAATCTCCTGGACTTTTAAGAAACAACGAACTGTTTCTCGTTCTTCTATAGAGGCCGAGTACCGAGCCATAGCCTCTGCTATGAGTGAAATCTACTAGTTGCAAAGTCTACTCTCTAAGATTGGTTATCCATTAGCTTCTAAACCGATTCTCTGGTGCGACAATTTGAGTGCAAAATATCTAACAGTTTCCCCATTTTCACTCTCGGTCTCGTCATCTTGAGATTGATTTCCATTTTGTTAGGGACAAAGTAATGAAGAAAGAGCTCCAAGTCAAGTATATTTCCAGCATTGATCAACTTGTCGATGTCTTAACTAAACCACTGCCATTACACGGTTTCATCTTTTGAAGACCAAGCTACGAGTTCTCTCCAATCCTCCCAGCTTAAGGGAGGGTGATAAGGCAAAACAACTTGTACAGCCTGTATAGTTATCGTTTCCTTGTATAGCTCTAAGCCTTACCACTTCATCTGATATGTGTATTGTTTACCATCCTTATCTTGTAATACCTCCTATATAAATACCTAAGTTTAACATGAATACAAACACCTTTGGAAGCCTTTATACAGAGAATGTTATTCAAAAGATAGAGTATTAATGGAAGGATAATATAGTCCTTTAATAGATTTATTCTTTGAAATTTATCAACTTAATTTTAACAAGAAGGGCAGCCCACGCTTGTGCTGTGGGTATCTTTAGATTTCATTCGTAACTTTTGAACGCATTAAGTTGTTTCTAATAGATATATGTTGCATCATTGTTCTTTAATTTTTCAATTCATGTAAAGTTGTAAATACTTCTGGAAATAATTTGCCGTTTATATAAATGAGTTAATTTTATATAGTGAAGGAGCAGAATAAAACTTGTATCTATAAATTGAATCTACGAACAGTACTTTGCAATTTGGATTGATGAATTGTAGGAAATTCTTGTTGACATAATTTCATAAATCAAAAGTAACTATTTCCTGAGTTCATATAAATTATGTCCTTTCTTAGAAACATACTTTCTAATTCTAAAGGCAAATAACTTAAACATCTCAAGTTAAAACTAAAAGACATAAACATATCATCTAATTCAAAAGACTGTGCTTTCCATTTCTTCAATACCTTGGTGGTTTGTTGATTCAACCCGTTTTTCTTAAAATAGTTAGAAGTTCTAGGCATATAAAGTAAATGAAATTAACACATCTGAAGGTTCATATTGTGTACCTCTCATATAGTGATGGCTTCCTAACACAATAGTTATTTTCTATGACTAATCCCACTTTGGTGATCACCTGTATTTTTGTTCGTTTATATTTTAAATTTTCATTTTTATCCTTCACAAGTCATAGCTAACTCTACACACTTTTCTAGACTTTTATATGCTTCTATACTCTTTTTTATTTGTTTAACCTCAAGGGATCTCTAATCATAGACTGAGACTAATCACTTTTAGACTGAGAGCATAAAAAGCCCTCACTACAAATGCGTTTTTGGAGATCTAACTTATGTTCTCGTTGTTGTCGTGGTCAGACCATTTACCACCTCAATCAATCATTTGTTGGTCATCTACCTTCTTAGTTTCCTCTCCTGTGTTTCGTAGTATTCATAATGAGAATAGATTGGATCAATTAAATTAAAAATTATAAAAACTCGTAGAGAATTCTTGTATTCTCATTTTATGTAAATATTTGTATGTTTCATTAAATAATATAATTTTTTAGAATAAATTAAATTTATTTTTTATATATAGTTGGTACTACAGTGTGTTGTGTGCCCCACCACTAATTACATATTCTTGGATCCTCCCCTGCCTGCATATTAGCTAATTTGGTTGAGCCAACTTTAACAAAATTTCGAAACTCTACGAGGAGAACTCCAAATGTATATATACTATATATTATTTTTAACTACCATAGAAATTACTAAAAGGCCAAATTGAGGATTAATGTGGTGCCACCTTTTGGTCATTTTTGGTCTTTTCTCACTTTTCGGATGACTAAAAAGCCCCCCTATAAGTTTCCTCCATTCCTTTTCCTTCTACCCTTTTTCGTAATTACACATTTCCCTTCCTTAATTGTTTTTAATTAATGTTTAAGGTTTTTAGTTAATTGCTTCTAAACCCTAAACCCTTAATTACTTTTAATTAATGCTTCTCTCACTGTTTTCTTTTTTCCTCTCGCCAACTCAGTTAGTGCTTCCTTTCAACTCCTCGGTACTGATCAATCTTTAGATTTGCCAAAAATCAAACATTTCCATCACTACCCTCAGTTTTCACCTTCATATCTCTTTCCCCTTTTTACTCCGTCTCCATCCCTTCAATATTTTTCCCCTTCTGAATTAAAACCACCATTTGTTCAATGTAAGTATTATTATCCAATTAACATCATATTATATTACTTTTTTGCACTTCCTATTACTTACAAATAAAAACATGTTCTTGACCTTCTTAATTTTGCATGTCTAAAAAGTTAGTTTACAAAGATTTATGCCAGAGACATAATTAAAACTAATCCATTTAAATTGCATTTTTACTGCAACCTTATATAATTCAATCAATTAATCAATCAAACACCACTCTAAAACAAAAAATGTTCCTGGCTCTTATATAATTGATTATATTAATATCCTTATTCAATCAGCTAATCAACCACCACTCTAAAATAAAGAACGCCCGTAGCGCCAGCGCAGGCTAATATAACTTGTAGCAATTATTTAAAACTCTTAATCGTATTAGCTAATTTGGCTGAGCCAATTTTAACAAAATTCATCAAAACTCAAATAGCATTTATTCAAAACGTTTAATCAAACCTAGATGTTAGTAGATTTATAAAAACTTGTAGCAATTAGACTTATTATATTAACATCAATTTTGCCTCATATATATAGCAATAAAGAAATGGCTAAAATCTCAATTAGGGCCCTAAACTTTGTCAAAATGGTCAAATAAGTGCCCAAACTATGAAAATGTCAAATTAGTGCCTGAACTTTTCGATTTGGGGCAATTCAGTCCAAAATGTTAGATTATAAGTCTGTTAAATGTAAATAATCCAAAACATTTTGGACTGAATTGACCAAAATCGAAAAGTTCAGGCACTAATTTGACCTTTTCATAGTTTGGACACTTATTTGATCCTTTTAGCAAAGTTTAGGGCCCTAATTGAGATTTTAGCCTAAAGAAATTAAAGAATGTCCTTGATCACTTATTAAAAAATTAAAAGTTTTTTTCCTGTCAATTCTCTAGAAATTCAAAGAGAGTGCCCCTAATCAATAACCAGTTATATAAGCTCCAACGGTGCAATATTGGCAGACAAAAGACTCAAAACCTAATGAATCACGAAGGAAACAAAGGCAATATGATTGAATCAATTCCGGAGTTATTATAAGTTATATCGGGGAAAGAAAATTTTGATGTCCCAAGCAACCAAGCTATATATATATATACATAAGAAAAACATCAAGGCTTCTAGCTCTATTCCTTCCTGCTACACCCCTTGAAGTAATTTACTTTCTCTCTGTGGGTTTATTGAACCTAATAATTATTGTTTATATTGCACATGCGATATGGCTAATCTTGTCTGAATTACATGATTTGGAAATCCCATGTCTCATCAGGATAGATTTCATAGTCCCAAAGTTCTTCTTGCAGTTCTTGTTCACTGCTGGATCCATGCACAAACCTGTTCAGTTTCTCCTTTATTTTGGTTGCAGTACCAAATGAAAACATATGTGCTCCAAGCTGCAACCCAAAAGGAAATGCAAAAAAAAAATGTTGTTAATTAGAGAATTCAATATCAAAGTTGAAAAACTTCCATCATTTCCTCTTTGTTGGGAAGAAAATTAAACAACAAACAGAAGAATAAAGAAAAAGTTAAGTTGTTGTATAAATATACCTCAGCATGAACAATGTGGAAAACAGTATTCCCGACGACCGAGAAATTGGCGTTTAGTATATCAGCTCCTTCTCCATGAATTATGCGAATCATCTCGTTAAACATGAACTGAGACGTGTCTTGCCCAGTCATCAATACCACCTCTATAGAAGAACCCATTTCTTGAAATTGAATCCTAATTTCAGGAGCTTTCAACCTTCCCATGGCTTGATCAGTTGCAGCAATATTATTACTACATCTATGGGATCTCTTTCTTCCCATTAGACTTTCCTTCTTCTCCCTCGATTCCTTCAACCTCGTTTCCAGGCTCTTTATGTAATTCACTGCTTCATCTATTTGATCTGGCAGTGACAATGGCTCCTGCAATTAATTCATTTATTATTCAGATTTGCTTTCCAAATTAAAAGATTCTTCTATGTGAAAAAAAACATACAATTAGAAAGAATATTTACCTTAGAAGGATGATGGGGAAGAAGGGAATTGAGCCTAGAATACAAATTCTTCATTTGATTTCTCCTGTTTTTCTCAATGATTTTCCTCTCAACCTTACCGGAAGAACAAAGGGAACTCTCCCTTTTCTTGTTGATACCCAAATTGTGAACCAAGTATCTCCTTTGAAGCTCCATTGGCGATTTAATTAGTGAAGATGGTGTTATAATTTTATTATGATGAAGCGTTGTCTGATTCTGATGTTGGTTTGGTTTCATATATACACAAAGAAAAACGAAACAAGAAAAATTTGTGGATGACAAAAAAGCGGTGGAATATTTGGAAGTGGAAAATGAAAATGCCGAAAACTTGAGAGTGAAAAAGTGAAGTGATGAGATATGATGGAAGGCAAAGTGAGAACACGAAGACGTCGTCACTTAGGTAACGTCAGCTATCACTGAATCAGCACTTGGGATGGGGCCAGCCGTCGATTTGGAATTATGAACTCTCTACATAGTAATTACACGTGCATGTCTCTGTTTTATGATTAATAGTAATGAACAAATATTTATCAATTATCGTCGTGCCCTTTTTTCAGATTTTCTTTTTGGTTTCCTTCCATTTCCAGGAAACAGCTCTGTTTCTTGATTCGGTTCTCATCTCAAATACAAGAACTTTATCTTAATTTCGTAAGTCTTTCATGTTAGGATTTTTTTTTTAAATTTTTTGACGAGACATGTTAGGAATATTTTTAGGCTAATAATTGATGGGAAAACGTTTTTGTTTAGGTCTAATTTAGAGTATAACTTTTTAATTTGGTTAATTGTGGTAAAAATGTTACAAAATTTGTTCATTTCGGAACAATCTGCATCTAATAGGACGCAATATTTTGCCTCCAATACTGACTAAACTCACCAAAAGGTTGCGTGCAATGTAACGGTTTACTACGAATTGAATTGATTTTATAACGTCTTCAATCAACCGAATTAAGAAGTTCTATCCCAAATTAACTCTTTGAAATGTTTTACTTTGAATTGAGTAAATAAATTATAAAACCTAAAAATATTAATTTCAGAAAATTATATTCAGATTTTTAAAAAAATAATTCACCATCACCAAAACCGAAAAGAACAAAAGGTAAAGTAAAAAAAGGAGCCGCTAATCTATTTGTGAAGCGTCCTTTGTCAATTGTCAGCATTCACCAAATTATTATTATGCTATGCAGTTTTCAATTATTTCAAGTTTTCAACGGTACACAATAGTAGTAACGACTTTTGTAAATGTATTATTGAATAATATACATCCGAATTCTCAACCCTTGAAACTAATAAACTAGTTAAATAATCAAAATAAACCCACTTTGGGAGGACTTAAATTAATCAAAGATATCTCTTAAGAATTAAGATCCAAACATCGTACATTTACCAGTTGGTAATTATTAGAATCAAACTTTAGTAATTTCAAGCAGTAAAAATTATATAAAAGATGTGAGAAATTAAATTAGGAATTCAGACTGTAATTAAAGAGATACTTTATCTTATTATAATAATACGAGTACTTGTTTTAGAGGAAATATTTGCGTATATAGGATAAATGGAAAGTGCAAAGAAATATGCTATATAACTCTTTTTTTTTTTTTTGAGGAATATGCTATATAACTCTTGATGTTACGACTTACGTGTGAAGCGAATTATTTCTGAAGAGAATATTTATATACGATGATGGTCAAGTTAATTACTTTGAGTAATTCGTCACGTGATTCTTGGATTGTGTTGACAAATTCGGTTCTTATGGCAAATTAAGTCTAGAAAAGATTGGGCAAAAATGGATTAATATAGGGAGTAAGGCAAACTGCTGGTGCTAAGCTAATTTTAGCCCTCTCAAGTCTTTTGTTTTGTTTTTTTTTCCTACTAATCACGATGACATTGAAATGAGCTAATTAGCAAGTTGGTAGTTTTTTTTTTTTTTTTTTTTTTCCGCCAAAAACAAAAACAAGTTGGTAGTTTTCTCAAATCCCCTATTAATCCCTTTCGATCTATCTTAGAATTCGAACTCGAAATTTCTCGATTCTCTAAAAAAAACTCAAGCTTTAACAACTAAATTGACCCTTATTAAATCCTTATGGTAAATTAGATCAGATTCGCGCCATAAGTAGATTGGACCACAGAAGAAATATCTATTTGGTCGGATTTGATAAATTAAATACAAGTCAAGGAAAACAACAGCAGGTGGACCAGCAAGTCGAGCTGATTCGTTTTCCTTGGACATTATCTAAGGCAATTCGTGGAGGGATGGGAGCAGGGTCCCATGCAGCGCGGTTACGTGTCAACTGTGCGATTAGAGACCAAAGTTCGGTTTTTCTTACGTTTGACCTTCCTCCTAGTTTCTCTCATACTCGTACATGGGAAAACACTGTTGCAATTGCGGCTTTGAATTAATTATACCCCAATCAATAATACACAACAGAGAGAGTTTTAATTTGGCCCCTGACCCTGACCCTGACCCTGCTGACTCCCAACCTCCTTCCAATATTATTCTCAAAGCAGTGTTGACGGTCAACTGAATCAATATGCTTATTCCCAAACTTAATCAACCTCGTCGCACTGCTTTTTTACGAAGTTGATCATAGTGCTCTTTTCACAGTGTATTCACATGTTAAAAAAAAGTTATTGGAAGTTGGAAGGCAATGCCATCGAACCCCCACATCCCAACACCCGCTGTGCCCAATGGCTTCGTTTCAATCATTTCTTCGAATTCCTCAGTGCTGCATGAGAATAATTCCATTCCCAAAATTTGCTACGAGCTTATAAATATATTTAGTACTAATATATTAGTAAAAAATTCGCTTCGGATGTTGTTAATAAGGTAAGGGGAGATTGTCTTAATCCATAACAGGGATGTCTCACACATCCACAAGAAATGTTTTCAATGGTGGTATATACTTACCGATTACTCAACCATTCACCAACAAACACAATAATCAATAATTATTAGAACCCTAAATTTTATAAACAAAGATCTAAATACTTACTTATTAGTATATACCAACTCAATCAACATGTGATGGCAGAGACTCGGATTAATGAGATTATGTTAAGTAAGACTAATTAATCAATTATACAAGAATATTTAATTCCATAAACTTTATGAATTATGAGAAACGTTTTATTTTCTTTCTTCGCCAATACTATATATCATTAGTAAATTGGTGTAATTTTTAGGTCCATTTCATTTTCCAATTGCACTTTTGATTACGTTACAATACTGACTGTAAGCTTTTTGCGCATGTATATGTGAATTCTGAATTGTCATAATTAACGATAATTAAAAACTTATTGTTGTAACCAACGCAAGGTTATATCCGTGGTAAGAGACCGTTCCCGTTCCAGTTCCAGTTTGAGACATTGCATACGCAGCCGTTTTCGTTGGTAGATTCATTCATCAAACTGAGGTGTACGACGCGCGCGAGTCAGATCCGGATTAGTCAGAGTAAATCTCTGCATACCATGGTGGGGAACAAAAAAAAAACTAATTTGTTGTAAGATCACCATGGTAAGATAATTATTGAGTGTTCCTTTTTCCTTTATACGAAAAAAGAAAAAGACCTTGGACATTTTGTACTACATAGATGAGTACTTATCATCATAGCCCTCGATCGATTTATGTAGGGTTGTTCATTGGATGGATTTCGGTCTAAACGGTCGGTTTTAAAATCTAATCAACATATTTTTATTGGAACCGAAATCGACCAAATCACTATAGAAAACCGACAGCAACTGACCATTTCGTTTATAATCGGTTTCAATCGGTTTAAATGGTTTCTCGGTTCCTGTATAAGTCCCAAAAACAGAATTGTAATCTAAATATCAAATGCTTTTATGCTTAAAATAAAATGCTGCATAAATAAGACTTTCATCAATTTCTCACAATAGCCTAATAGAAGTGCTATTCAATATACATGTACTACAAAAGATGCTAGCATAGCTCGCCCCTAATACAAAAGAGTAGTTGATATTTCCATTATTTCTAACTTAGTTAGGCTGCACAAAAAAGCCTGCATCATAAAAAATTCAAGCAGGCATAATCATAGGCAGTAGCAACTACCAACATTGCAACCAATTGGCAATTTGCAACAAGTCTAGGCTATGTCCTACCGTTAACCATTTGTTGCACATTGATCGAGCTAAAATAGACCCTATTTTTATGATCATTTTCCTATGCTTTTTACTATTTTTATGTGGAATTTAACCCTATTTTGTAAGTATTTGTGTTTTTAGGTCTTGAAGAGAACAAAAGTGGAAAATTATTGTTTTTCACTATTTTTGGAGCTAAATTGATGACTTTTTGCAAAAATATGGACTTAGCAATTTGGAGTGAAGATTTGGAGATTCGAAGTTCGTGTTTGAAGATTTATTGAAGATAATTTGAAGATTTGAAGATCATTGAAGAATTATTTCAAGAAGCAAGAATTGAAGATTTGGAGCTAAATTGCAAAGGATTGAAGATAAGCCATGAAGAAGCCCGGAAGTTGAGGATTTTTGGATATTTTATATGGGATAATACTCAGCCCATATAAGTTCATAATT
>AWWV01008533.1:0-33612 GCA_001974805.1 Corchorus capsularis
AGCTCTTCACTTTGGATCCGTTAACTGCCCGTGCATCGGTGAGGTAATAAGCTTTTAATTCCTTTCAAGTTTTTCACTTTTTGATATAACTTGTGCTTGTAATAATAATAATAAAAAATAAAAAATAGAGAGAAAATGGAAAATAGAGGTAGTTTGGACTTTGAAGTTTGAACAGGTGTAGTGGTAGGTAGAGAAGAAAAGGGAATAAAAATAATAGGCAGGTGGGGGTGGCTGCCATATTAGACCAAGTTTCGGATTTGGGAGAAAAATGGCGTTGCAATTGAGAAGCGTCGTCCTCCCGCAATGGCAATGGAGGCCGCAGCTCCGGTGCCATGACAGCAACCATTGTTTTATTTACAGTAATACTAATACTAATAGTACTAATTATTGGAATGGGCGGTTGGAAGTGCGGCGGGCAGGCGGCCGAGGGAGAGCGCGATACGGCGGCCTTGTTCATTGCAGCGGCAACAATAATAGCAGCGGCGATGCTAAAAAGGGTGGAGGAGTTCCGAATTCAAACTACGTGGTGCCTCTTGACAAATCTTTTTCGCCCTCCAACTCCTCTTGCATAACTCGCCCTCTCGTAGAAATCCTCCGCGACCTCAACAAGAGAATTCCTGATAATATCATCAAACCCTTACCAAAGTCTTCTTCTTCCACCTTCCTTCCTTGGTAAGGATTTTCCCCCTTCTTCTTGTAATTGATAATCAAAAATCAAAATCCAGATTGATCTGATCCGATTGCCTGATTTAGGTACCATGCCAATCGTATGTTGAGCTTCTATGCCCCTGGTTTGCCCCTCCCTTCCCTCTTTGTTTGTTTTATTTCTCTTCTTTTGTATATTACTTATTTGATATCAATAAATAGCATTTTATTTTTGTTTTTTCCTTGTGATTTCTCTCTCACAGGATGGTGCGGAGAAGTTCGTGATGTTATATTCGCTGACAATGGAACCATCACCGTTGTGTACCGACTCACAATTCGAGGATCGGATGGAGAGGTCTGCTTCATTCTCTTCTCACTTTTACTCTTCTTTAAATTAATATATATAATAATATATTACTTCTAAATGGATTCTTTGTAATCAATTTCACGTAATGCTTGAAATCATTACCTTTTCTTTGCAAGGAACAAACATAGCTACTAAGCTGCTTTAATATTACTTCCATCTTTCCAGATTTCCTGTTAGATTTCTTGATTACTTTAGTGTATGTTGGAAAACTCTGCGGCAGTGTAGAATTTATAGCTAGAGATTGTTGCTTTTGTCTACACTGCTACTCATGTGAAGGATGCAAATGGCCAGTTACTTCTGCTCTAATAGGTAATAGGGATAACAGAACTGAGTTTGTGAATCCATAGCTGCTTCTGGCGACAGAGTACACAGAAGACTTATAAAAGACAAGTTGAGGTGGAAGGATGTTGCTGTGGACTCAAATTACCGTTATTTTGATATGAAGTGTAAAACTACATTAGCGAATTATTAAGATTAAAATGTGCCTTAGCTAAGTACCTCAGGTGCAGAAATACTGCCTATAGAAAGTAGCTAAAAACTATGGGCCTCAGAAATAGAAGTGGGTTTATCCAACCCAAGTAGCTTTAACTTTGGCAGGATCAGCTTCCATACCTTGGCAGATACTACAAAGCCTAAGGAAATCATAACTGTCAAAACTTCATTTCTTAATGTTTGTATATAGCCTGGAATCCTTCATAATGGAAAACTGCTGGCAAAGATGATTTCCCTGCTCTTTCTTAGACTTACAACAGACAATATAATCTAGAAGTAATCTATATAATCTAGAATTTACCAATAAATGGTTTCAAAAAAAAAAAAAATCCATTACACTCTCATAAAACGGGTAGAAGCATTCACATGATTAAACTAGGCAAATGGGTGGTTTTGGTCATTTTAGGTTTGGGTCATGGCGAGTTTAAGAAGCTTTTTTGTCCAAGTGTTAAGGTCATTTTTGAGTTGTGGCCAAGTTTAGGTGTATTTTATGTAAAATGTCACCATTTCAATATGCTTTCCAGGATATGGTATTTGCAGATCATTTTAAGTTAGGACTTCTTTCGATTTAAATGGTCTCATATTTGGGTGATTTCAGACTTTGATATTCTTGGTTTCAACTTTTGAGCCTTTGGCATTGTTCTACTAATTGGGGTTTGGTAGGATTTGGGTTTTCTTAACATTGTTTTCAGTTCCAGGATCATTTTGGCCCCTCTAACAACCACTCGTGTAACCATCCTGCATTTTAAAGGCTGTTTTCTACTCATGCCCTTGGTATATAAATTTGATGATACCCACTCTACGAATAACTAGTAGAACCAGCTAGCATATCTGGCATGTCCTCAAGTAGAACCAGCTAGCGTATCCTGTGGTTCACAACTTGGGTTCTTCAGGAGTCCTAGCTAAGTTTGATTGCATTGTCAATCTCTAGAGTAATACTGCTAAAAGCTCAGATATCAAACGCTGCATAGACTCAAATAGCATAGGTCTATTTTTAAGCTAAACCCTGAATCCTAGTTTGTATGCTAAATGATAAATAGAGCCCTAAAGCCATAACACTTGAGAAATAAGTGAACAGCTAATGTGACATCAGAAATATTGGTCAATATCGTTGAGAGGTGTATGTGAAAGAGAAGAATGCTTTAACCATATTTTGACCATCTAAGTTTAGGAAAACACTTAGGGTGTATTTGGTGCAAGAATTATGTCTAGGATAGGATTGCATTTGCGTATAAAGTAATCATATCATCCTATTTTATATACAAATATAATCCTATCATGCTCAAAATACTTGCACCGAAGACACCCATAAAATATTTTCTTGTTTAATAAAATTGAAGCAATGTAAACCTGCATGGAAGACCTGTTGATCTATCCTTAAATCCAACATAACCAGTCTCGAAATTCCTGTTTCACTTTGTTGCCCTCAATAACTTGATAAACTTGATTTCTGGGCATTGTACTTCACTGATTGTGTAAATGCTTGACAATCTCTGCCTCAGAACTCTTATTGAATGTTCTTGTCATGAGGAATGGCATGTTAACTGAGAAATGTATTCATTTTAATTTATGTTCCCAATTTTGTTCTTAAAACTTGTCTGCTTCAATATTAAAACTAATGTATTTCTCTGATACAGGCACATCGGGAGTCCACTGGTACAGTATCATCCAGCGATGTTAACATTGTAGATCCGGTTGCTGCAGCAGAAGAAATAGCTTTCTGCAGGGCATGTGCTCGATTTGGTCTTGGTTTGTATCTGTATCATGAAGAATAGATGCGATAGACATGGAGATTGACCATCAAAATTGGGCTTGTTCCTTAATTACATTACATCTCTCACAACTCGATTGTCTTCTAAACTTGTGCCCTATTAATGTAAATAATCATGTTCGAGACGTGTCATGCTTGCAGAAATGATGCGTTCTTATAGTCTTGAGCTGGTTATAAAAATTACAAGTCCCTTTCTTGGGTCTCCACTCTCCACCTGAGGAATAACAAATCTTCTCTTTGTCAGATGCATCGTAATTCTTGTCGAGGTAAGATGATGTGTCAGTGTGAAAACTAAAACTATGTCCAAGTAGCCTTCTGTGAATTCAGAGATTTTTCGTATTTCACCAAATATAGATATGAATGATTAAATCTGACTCGAATAATTTTATCCAAATCCAAGCAAATTTGACTCTAAATTACAACCAAAATTTGACTTGACCTTATGTGAACCTGGATAAACCATATGTATCGTACCCAACTGGTTTCACTTTCACTTTTAGGATAGCTTGCAACGCCAGACACTCAAACAGGGTTGAAAATGCCATGAGGCCAACTAGAATCTGACATGAAACTCTAGGCCTTTGGAAATTGAAAACAAAACAAATCAAGACCATCGACAGGTTAGTCACATCACATGGCTTCTAAATGTTTGGCAAGTCAAGTGATATTCTATTCTATCATTAATCATTGCAATGTTTGCAAACCAACATCTCAAAATCCCGTTGTAAGGGAAGTATGGCAACAAGTCACTCAAGAACTGCTATAACTTCGTATGTTGTAATTTTCTCCATCGATTCTTGCTCTACACAACAAATCACCTACCACTACACTCTACCAATTTCCTGATCATCTTCCAAATAATTCAAATACAAGTTGAAGGCCGAGATACTCGAGAAATCTTGCCTCATCTTACAAATGAGAAACCCTGTATCTAAAAGTTTGAAATGTTCAGCTCCATGTTAAAGGTTACAGGTGAAGTATGAACAATCTTTGTCGGTAAAAACGCCAAATCTGCTGTCATGTTGGCACCCGTACTTCCTGTTAATTATAAAAGTCATTAGTTTAAGTTCATCCAATACAATCTAGATGCAATAAAGTAGTCGCTTACTTTTCCCAGCTTTTCCTGGAAAATGAGTTCCACTTCTTTTCTAAGGCCTTCAACATCCATAGCATAATCTTTGTGATATTCGTCCAGCATCAAATCTTGTAGCCGCTGCCTCATTTTCTCCAAAGCATCAGATAATCCACATAAGTCCCTGAAAACCAGGGGTTCAGTTGTTCTAAGTTGCAGAAGATTCTTAATTGCAACAAGCCCCTGAAAACATGTCAGAACATAAAAGCAGAGCAGTATAAATTTATAATTGCTCACATATGCAGCCAGAAAATATAACAAGGGTAGAGAGCTACCTTCTCCTGGAGATCAAGGTCAGTTGATGCCGTCAGATTAACCACAGACTTCAAGAAGGAATGATCGCTGAAAAAGGGCATCTCAGCTTCATCTATGTTTTCTAACTGGCTCTCAGCCAGATCACCAACCAGATATACAGCCTTCCTCTGTAGCCTAATATCCATGCTGGTGTTGCTCAGTATATCCTAAAGATAGGAATGGTCAATTGCAGTTGGCAGGGATTCAAAAACAACTGCAAATGCTGAGTTCATTCTTGGATTACCTGGAGCATCTTGTCTCCACGTTCCTCATAGAACAATTGCTGACCAGCAATATTATTGCGGATCAAGCTTGAAATGGCATAAAATGCTTTAGTGGCTTCATCCGCAGAACTAGATTTCACCATTTTCATTAGTATTGCCAGTGCCCCAAGTTCCAGGACCTAAGACATGTAAAACTTTGTAAGTTAGTTGATGTGGAATACAATTTGCTTAAATGCCCAATAGAAAGATGGTTTACCTGCTTCTGAACAAACGGATTATTTTGACTTGCTTTCCCGAGTATCCATGCAGAAATTTTCCTTATATCTGGGTCAGCGTGATTAAGTTCCCGGATAATCACAAGAAGCCCCCCAAGTTTACTCATATCTGGCAAGCAAAGAGTTAACCATCTGAGACACATCGTCCTATGTAAAATATTGACATAGAGCAAGCAGGGAAAGAGAAAGAAATCTATAAAGTTAGAGGTAAGTCGGGGAATAGGCAAATTAAGGAGGTACAGATGATATTAGGTAAAGGGTCGAAGAACTAGGGTGTAGAAAACCAAAAACGATGATAAAGGAGAAAATCACATCACTGAAAATTTTAAATGTCTCATCCAAAGGCTACTCAAGTGGATAACTCAGGTGTATAACTAAACCCAAAACCCTAATAAAATGCAAAATACAAAATATAACCATAAAAGCCTGCTACAAAGAAGTAATTTGTTGTGTGATACAATGTATAATTTGTTGAAATTAGAGCAGGTATCAGTTAAATAGCAGAGCCAGACAAATTTAAAATAGTAACGAGCACTTAATGGAATTGAATTTGAAGAATCAAAAGTTCAATACTCAAATGATCTTTGTTTATATCATATTATGGAGAAATAAACCAGCTAGAAAGAGTACTTGAATTTCAGACAAATGAACTAAAAGGTGTTACCTAAGAATCTACCTAGAGCTGCCAAAGTTCTAAATAATTAGGAAGGCCATTTCTCAAGCCAAGGTGATCATTGCAAAATAAGCTTAATAATGGAAACAATTTGAAAAGAAAGTATATATCTCAAATTTTCACCTGCCACATAAACCAGTCAAAGGCAAAACCACCTCTTACCGTTTGCATTATCTATTGGTTCAACAAGTATCAAAAGCTCTTGCAAAGCGCGGTGGCGATCCTCCAAAGATAAAGATGAATTATTCAAGTCGTCTAGTGCAATTTGCATCAACTGGGCATCTGACGGCATTTTTAGTTTTTCTATCAGTTCCTGTGTAATGCAGGCATCAGATCTCAACACATAGCAGAATGGATGTATACAATGCCAGCAACTGCAATAGTATAATGAAGAAGGTGCCCAAAAGAATAAGGCCACTGCTACTTTCTAAGAAAGTACTATGTACAATCTTTGTTACTAAGACATTATTTACACTATGTTCTTAAAATTAAAAATATGAAGCTTGAAGCATAATTTTCTTTTTATTTTTAAAAAGATTTATGAGCTATTCGATAATAACTAGCCTTTGTGCAAAATAAGCTGCACATGTATATGTTCATCGAATTCAAAACCTCCATCCAATATAGAATGATACATTACTACTTAAAACCTAAAAGAGTAATCGGCTTAACCATTATCTATTTGATAAAATGAAATATTTCTAATTTATATTATAGTTGAAAATCATAGATAATCAAAAGGGTATATAGCAATATAGAGATTCATGAGTTAAAAAAAAGGGAACTTTTTATAAGTTCACAACTCAAGATGGAACTCCAATATTTGAGTGGACAGATATGTGACTTAGAAACTAATTGACTATTAACTCCATTCATAAAGATTATCAGAGGAGACCTGATTGTTTGATATATCAGCGAAAATTTTCATTTTTAAGGTGTTTGAGAACTCGTTTTAAAAACCAGTTACTGTAGACTTATGAAAATATGAACATACGAGTAGTAAGCAATTAGAAGCTACTTTTAAAGTATTCCACATCCTTAGTTATGGCAAATTTTATCATTTAACATTACCATTATATTCTATCCTTTGTTAACTAGTTATTTTCTTTTTCAACTTGTACGAATACGAATATAAAAGTAGAATGAACAAGAAATCAACTCAGTACCAAATTGCTTTAGTTAAGCACCAAAAGTATTTCATCACGACAATTTATACTAGTTGAACATGGTTAAGGTTGAAGCAGCTGAGCCCATTTCTTCTCAAGGTGAAATTAAGCAGAAAAGGAATCCAATCATTCAAAAAGGGTAAATACCTTGATTTCCATTTGACGCTGCTTCAGCTCGGAGGGAGAGAGACGATGAACATCTTGCGCAGTTTCCTTAAGCTTGGCAGCATCAGAGTGACCTGATTCATTCAATAAGGAATTGATTGGAACCATTGGGTTTTCTATAAGTAACAGTTTATTGAATATAGAAACCGAATCAGCAAACCTATAGCCCACTGCAACATCCCTTCCAGGGAAGAAAATCCACCGTCAATGTCTTCGGCGGCGGCGGCGGCGGTGGCGGAATCATCAACATCAGAGGGTCCAGCCTTATGCACCAGATCCCTTTCTTCTTTGGCGGTTGACCAAAACAGCCCCGCGGAAGACGACTTGTTTTCGCGCTCAGCCCAAGTGGTAGCCATAATCAGCAACAATAAAAATGACGAGATCAAAGCTGGAATTCGCCCCATATTTCAACAACACTAATTGATGATTTGATCTATTCTATTCTCTAGTGTCACTCAATCACAAACTATACTTACTTTTCACTCTTCTTTGAATATGGATCCTCCTGTTTATCTTTATCCTCCTAATGAATTAATGATAGAGGATTAGCTGAATGTTATGTTAGGTTCACAATAAGGAGCCCAATATGAACTCAACTCAAGGAATTTCTATTCTTATTTGTTGGTAAATTACATGAAACTTGTGTTTATACTTTATAACACTGTGTTTGGATTCGAATATTGTAGGGAAAGTAAAAGGAGACGACAGGGAAGGTAAAGGATGGAAAGTAGAGGTGAGGAATTTTTTTTTTTTTTTTGGCAATAAGAGGAAAATTTCTCTCTCTCTCTCGGGCTGAAAACGAGAGAAGGAATTAGAACTGGGAATTAGAACTGGCAATTGGGCGGGTTCGGGTATTTTTGGGTTCGGGTTTTTTTGGGTTCGGGTTTTTCGGATTCGGGTATTTTCGGGTTCGGGTCCGGATCGGGTTCACTTTCGATATTCAGAATCCGATTGAATTTCTGATTCATGCAAGCTTTTTTTAAAAAGAAAAATAATTGTTTATCTTTTATTTTACTATAAGTTTATTGATAATTATAATATAATAAGATAGAGTATATAATATAACATGATAATCAATATATTCCTAAGACCACATTCATCCAAAAAACGACAATTATTTTGGAACGGAGGAAGGATGAAACATATATAAAGATTGAGTAATTGTTAAAAAATACTAACGAAAGAACTGTCTCATCGTTAGAGACATTCAGAGACTCCCACATGATGAAAAAAAGTAAAAGGTCTCAAGAAGAAAATGATCCTACTTGCTAAAAGCGAAAACTCTTCTTTGGAAAGACAACGCCACCGACAATTATTAAGTTGTGTATTGTGTGCAACATTTAAATTAACTGAATTAAATATAAAATACATATAGTTCAACACTAATTTAAACTATTTAATGCTAATTAATACTAAATTGTAGCAAATTAAAACACATTAAGTATTAAATTAAACAAATCATCAAAATGCAAGCCTTAGATTAAACAAATTAAAAGTTAATGGACCCTTAATTGAACCTATAAAGAACTTGGACTTATTTATTTATATATGTAATAGCTTTATTTAATATTAAAAGGAAGAAATGTGATTTTTTCTAAAAAATAATGAAAAAAGTTTTATTTTATAAATAATTCTTGATTTTTTTAATATTATTTTGATCTCGGGCTCGGGTCGGGTTCGGGTTCGGGTTGTCTCGGGTTCGGGTATTTTCGGGTTCGGGTTCAGATGGGTTCGGGACGTTGACTTTTCTGGTCAATTCGGGAAATTTCGGGTTCGGGCGGGTTCAGGCGGGTTTCGGATTTCGGATTCATTTTGCCAGCTCTAGAAGGAATTTCTTATTTTCTTTCTCTCTAGATAGTAAAAAGTGAAATGGTGCCAAACAAAAGATAGTAAAACATGAAATGGTGCAAAAAAAAAAAGTCAAAAATGAATAAATGAAGGGGAAGGAATGAAATAGATATTTAATTATATTTATACTACTACTACTACTACTATTCTTTCTTTATTCATACAAGGTGACTCTGCAAGTATTGATATTTTACTTGCAAATGAACTGAAACGTAAATGAAAATGCTAATAGCCGGGTTAGAAAAAGCAGCGTGACGTCATGGCCTTTTTTTCTCCTCATTCTCTCCTCTTTCTCTCTCTTCTCTACTGTTGAGTCTCATGGCTGAGTTTGAGTTTTTGTCTCTCTTACTTCTAAAGCTCCTGAATGGAAAGCTGATCATGTAGAAGAATATCCCTCTGCCCCTTCCTTTAAGGCAGATGGAGCTTCTTCTGCTTCCTAACCACCCTCTTTTAAGGATGCTTTGCTCTCCTCTGTGCCTATTCAAAGCTTTCCACCTGCAGACTTTTATGTATCTGATGATGAGGATGACTGTGATGGAGAGGAAGGGGGCTCCTCTATCTTCCATATTAAACTCACAAGGGAGGAAAAGGTTCAGATCCGAACCCCCTGGATTAAATCCTTGGTCATAAATGCTCAGGGGCGGTTTCTCCCTTTCAAGCTCCTTAATGACCGCATTAAAGGCATGTGGAATCTCAATGGAAAATACCAAATTATAGATCTGGATAAGGGGCATTTTCTTGTCTGTCTTGAAAAGAAGGAGGATTTCAAAACTGCTCTTCTCAAAGGGCCATGGTTCCTTAATAACTACTGTCTTTCGGTCCAAAGATGGACGCCTGCTTTTCAACCTTCTAACGAGATTGAAATTGAAACTTCCCCCCTTTGGATTAGACTGCCCAAATTACCTGTTGAATACTTTAACAGGCTTGTCTTGAGGAAAATTGCGGTCTCCATGGGTAAGCTTCTTAAGTTGGATTTCCACACTGATATTGGTAATAGAGGTAGATTCGCTAGAATGTTAGTCCAAGTTCCTGTTGATAAGCCCTTCCGAGAGAAAGTCAAGATTGGTAAGACTAATCAAATGCTTCAATATGAGGGGACATCGATTTGCTTTAAATGTGGGATTATGGGACATAAAAAAAAGGACTGTTCGAAGGATCTTCCAGTGAATGAAGATAAAAATGGCAGAGGGCCATGGATGATTGTTTCTAAGAATACTAGGAAATCACGTGGTAGATCGAGGAGGAGATCTAGATGAAGAAGACAGTCAAGTTCAGGTACTGTTAGGAATATTTCTGTTGAGCAGAGGAAAGGGAAAGCCGTACAGTTATAGCGGCCAATGGGTGAAAATTCAAATTTTGAGTTTTTGGATGGAGAGGGAAATGACGTGGCTGGATCGTCTGGGTCCTTGGAGGTTGCCCCGAACCCGACCCATGTTGTTGTGACCCGAAATAATGTCGTTTCAGACCCTATTCCTGTTAATGATGGTGTTTTTATCCCTTTAGATACTAGGGTTTCTAATTTAAAACCCTTGTTAATTCTGACATCCCTTCAGAACCTCTCGCCCCTCCCGTCTCTCCCTCTCCCATCTTCTCCTTTCCTTTCAAACAGCTCTCCCCTTCTGTCCATGGAAGATCTGCCTCTTTTCATTCCTTTCAATCAACAAGGCCCGATTCTCGATTAAATCCGAAGGCTGGAACATCTGGTGGGCGTGCGCTTCCCAGACAGACACTGGCTTTCGATGGGCAAGCTTATGGAGACACTCTGCTGACTATTCATCGGGCAAGTGAATATGATAGACAGAGATGCGGCGGAGAGTCTTTCGAGGTGGTTGGGATTAAAGGGGTTTATAATGCAGCCGGAGGAAGTGATGGACAAATTCCAGGTTAAGGATCTGGTGGAGGAATTGATGGTAACGGGCATGATGCACGAGGTCCCAAGAAGCCTTCATCCGAAGAAAGAAACTCATCCAGGTCTGATGTTTATCCCGTTTCATCACGGGGGAAACAAAAAGAGGCTGTCAATCCTGGGAAACCGTTATCGAACAGCTTTAATGGAATGAAACGAAATTCAAGGAGTGTCCGTCTGCGTGAGGTTCTCAGCACTGCCAGAAAGAGGAACAGTGGCAGTTGTGCCAATCAAGTCGAAATTCAGGCCGTTCTCGACGATTAGCAATCTTTAGAAGAGAGGTTGACATGGCTTACAAAGAACTCCGATCTGGGGTCGTTCAGCACATTTGTGCCAATGAAGATTCTTAGCTATAATGCAAGAGGTGCGGCGAGCCCTCAATTTCGCCAAACTGTTAAGGACCTCTGTGATAATCATCGTCCTGATTTGCTTATTGTTACTGAAACAAGGGTTGCTGGTCAGAGAGCTCAATCTATTCGCAAAAGTTTAGGTTTTGATGGTATGTCCTAGGTGGATCCATAAGGTTTTTCTGGTGGGATTTGGCTTTTGTGGGATTCTGCTGAATTGGAAGCTGAATTTGTGAGCAAGACTCAACATGAGATTACTCTTCAGTTCAAGGTTAATGGTTCCCAATCTTTGGCAAAATGCTCAATTTGGGGCCAAACGTTTGCCGTGATGCTTGATTTGGGGCCAAACGTTTTCGGGGCTTTTTTGGATGGAACTGGGTCCATGAACAACACGCGCCATTAGTAATCGTTTATTATCCACGTGGAACTTAAAAAAGTGAATTAAAAAATAAATAAAAACTTAATTCTTTTATTCTTTATTCTTTTTTCTCTTCTTCTTCTTCTTCTTCGTTCTTTTTCTTTTTTTTTCTTCCTTTCTTCCTCCCTCATCTTTCTCCACGACGCACCCATGGCCGCCGATTCTACCTTGGTTTCTTGTTGTTGCTCCATGCTTTAACCCTTTTTCATGGCTCCTTTCATTTTCAAGCAAAACCATGAAGAAAACCTATCTAAATCTAGTCCAAAAACTAATCTAAAACTGTAAGCTTCAATCCTCCAATCCGGTGAAGTTAGCCATTAGATGGGTCTCAAAATTAACTATGTTGCTTCCCTCCCTAGTTAACACCTTCTCACCGTTCGAATTTTTTTAAAAATTGCCCCAAACCAAAAACCCCAAATATGATCCCTAGCTTTATGTTCTACCAAAAGTTGAATCTTAACGGGCTTCTGCTATAATTATCAAGTTCAATGGGTGTTTAACCTGATTGGGTTTTTGCTCGTCCCCTTCTCTCTTTCTTTGAGTCTTGGTTTTCTGTTGCAACTACATTATGGCTTCCCTTTTTCTAATTCCATTATTTTTTAAATTTAATTTCATATTCTTATTCCTTTCTTTTTTTTTCTGTTATAAATACCTCCTTATTTAGACATTCCTGATATTTTTTTTTCTGTGAAAACAAATCTCTGGTTGATATATTTTCTTTTTTTTTTTGTTTTCTTTTTTTCTTCATCGGTCAATAGTAGTTCCCAGAGGAGAACCATCGATACCCAGACAATAATGGGAAGTAGTTTGAATGTCGCGGTTCAGGTTGGTGATGGAAGAGGAAAGGGAAGTTGGTGGGAAAAAGTGTTGGATTTGAGTGAGGCAAAGACAAAATTAAAGTTTGTTGTTCCAATGGTGTTGTGTAATGTTTTCAACTTCTCAATTACTATGGTTTCTGTTATGTTTTCTTGCCATGGTAAGCTTGAGCTTTCTGGTTCAACCCTTGCCAATTCTTGGGCCTTTGTCACTGGTTTTGCTGTCATGGTCACTCTACCCAAATTAATTATTTTACTTTTATTAATTCCTATTGAAATTAAGCAAGAATTTGCCATCTTTCAATTCTCTGTTCTAGACAGGGCTTAGTGGAGCACTTGAGGTTTATTTGCCATCTTATTCCAGGTTTATTTGCATACGGTTTTGTTCAAAACATATTGAGATTTCTTCATACAGAAAGCATTTTCATGCCCTTGGTTTGGTTCTCAATCCTTGGTCATATCAAGCCCGACTACGATGATGTTGATTTTTGCTGTTGTTTCCTCGTTTGAAGCTTCCTATCTGCTGTGAAAGCGAGTTTTCGGGTCAAGCCATAGGAGTCTTGGGCGGAAAAGGAAATTTGACAAGGAAAAAACTGGGGAATTTCAAGGTTTGCAATTGCCTTAAGAGGAAGAAGAAATTGGACCAGGATCTGTTGTCATTTGGATTTTTTTTGCTCATTTGAGATTTTGTTGGGAATTCCTTGCTCTAGGTTTTGATCGAGTTGTTTGGGTAGTTTTGGATTTTTTTTTTACATTTTTTTAAGGAATTTGTTAATGTTATTTAAAAAAATAATTATTTTTTTTTAATTAGAAAGCCACCTGTATATTACACCTGGCTAAATCAAAGTCCAGTTGGATGAAAAAATGGCCTTTCACGCGTGTAAACGGCGTGTGTAATGCACCTCCCATTTTCCATCCAAAAAAGCCCCGAATTGAGCAATCCCGAAAACGTTTGGCCTTATTTTGTTACAATTGAAACGTTTGGCCCCAAATAGAGCATCGCGGCAAACGTTTGACCCCAAATTGAGCATTTTGTTCCCAATCTTTTATGGTTTCTGCTACTTATGCTAGCCCGGATAGAGACAGTAGGAGACTTCTTTGGCATTATCTTAAGTTCCTACATTCTTCTATAAACTTGCCTTGGATCTGGATTGGTGACTTTAATGAGGTTTTGAAATCCGAAGATAAGTTCGGGGGCAGGGCTGTCAATCTTTCCAATTCCTCTTTTCTTCTTGATTCCATTAATCACTATGGCATGATCGATATTGGTTTTGTTGGTCCCAAGCATACATGGACTAATTCTAATCCTATCTCTTCTCTTATCCTGGAGCGTATTGATAGAGCATGGATTAACAATGATTGGCTTCTTTCCTTCCCTGAGTCAATTGTTTTTCATCTGTCTAAAGTTCACTCTGATCACTGCCCTGTGCTTTTCTCCACTGTTTCTTGTTCTCCCTGTTCTCGGGAAAAACCCTTTTGTTTTCAGCCTATGTGGCTGCCTGACCCCTCTTTCCCTTATGTTGTTCATAATTCTTGGGTTCTCTCCCCAACTTCCGTTTTTAGAGTTTGTTGATGTTTTACTTATAATGTCAAAATCTGGAATCGTGACCATTTTGGTAATGTTTTTCACAAAAAAGCTAAGCTTCTTGCTCGTTTGAAGGGTGCTCAAAAGGCCTTGTCTGATAATCCCTCTCAATTTCTCATTGATCTTGATAAGTTTCTTCGTTCTGAACTGCAAAATATTCTTAGATAGTAAGAAAGTCTTTGGGCCATGAAGTCTAGAATTTCTTGGCTCACTCAAGGTGACAATAATACTTTTTTTTTTCACTCTTCCGTTCTTGTTAGGAGGAAAAGGAACAAGATCTTCAGGCTGAAAAATGATGTTGGTAATGAATTTGTGGGTTCTGATTGTATTAACCATATCATTCACTTCTTCTCCAAGCTCTATGCCTCTGACTGTGTTAGTTGTGATCTTCATCCTGATAAGCCTGATTTCATTAGTGCTAAGGCCAATTCTAGTGATCATTGCTCCCTAATTAAGATCCCTGACCTGTATGAGATCAAATCTGCCCTTTGGGATATGAAACCCTACAAGGCTCCAGCCCGGATGGCCTGCATGCTGGATTCTTTCAACATTGATGGAATGAGGTTAGCCACTCTCTCTGTAGGGAAATTCATGAGATATTTCAATTTGGTATCATACCCGACTCTTGGAAAAAATTTCTCATCACTCTTATCCCTAAGGTCAACTGCCCTGAAAGCATTAGGCCCTTCCGCCCTATTAGTCTGGGCAACACTTGTTATAAGCTGGTCACCAAAATTGTTGCCAATAGGGTCAAATCCCTTCTCAATGATTTCATTAGTCCGGTCCAAGTTGCATTCCTCACTGGTAGAAAGGCTTCGGATAATATTATCCTGACTCAAGAGGTTATGCACACGAACAATAATAGTAAGGCTAGAGAGGGGTGGATGGTCATCAAGATTGATTTAGAGAAGGCCTTTGATAGACTTGAGTGGCATTTCATTAAGAATATGTTGGAGTGGTTTAACTTTCCCTAGCATCTTTTCAGGCTTATTCTCTCCTGTATCTCTAACCCTAACTTGTTCATTCTTATTAATGGCTCTGCCTCTGATCCTTTTCAAGCCTCAAGAGGCATTAGGCAAGGAGATCCCATTTCTCCCTACCTTTTCATCCTCTGTATGGAATATCTCTCTTTGTCCATTGAGAATGCTTGTGACTCCAAACACTGGAATCCCATTAGAATTGCCAGAAATGGTCCTAAGATCTCCCATCCCCTTTTTGTTGATGATATCATCCTTGTTGCTAAGGCTGATGTGAATAACTGTAGAACCATCTTAGATACCCTTGAAGACTTTTGTCTGAAATCTAGTCAGAAAGTTAATTTTGACAAAACTAAGGTTTGGTTCTCCCCCATGGTCAATAATGACAAAGCTGTGTACCTTAATCAGATTCTTAAGTTTAAGCATGTCCAAGATCTGGGCTTGTACCTTGGTCACCCTTTACTTGTTGGGAGAGGTAAGAAAAGTGACTTCACGTACCTCATTGAGAAATATTAGGGATAGTTTATCGGGCTGGAAATCTAAGAAACTTTCCTTTGCTGGCAAATGTACTCTCATTCAATCTGTTTCTTCAGCTATTGTTGATTATCTCATGCAAGTTTTCCTCCTTCCTGCCTCTATTCACAATGAAATTGTCAAAATTCATAGGAACTTTCTTTGGGGTGACACTTAGGATTCCAAAAAACTTCATTTTGTTGGTTGGAACAAGGTTACCAAACCTAGAAAGCAGGGAGGACTCAATCTCAGGAAAGCTAAATTAAGGAATCTTGCTCTTTTAGCGAAACTTCACTGGAGGATCAAAACTGATCCCACCAACCTTTGGGTCAAAGACTGATCTCCATTTCGCATTTTCAAGAACTCTCAGATCAGAGATGTGAGCCTCCTTGTTAACTGCAAGATAGAAGATTCTTGGGAATTGAACATTTAGAGGCCTGTTTCCAATCCAATGATCGGACCAGAATCTTATATTTTTGCCATTCTCCACAATAATGGCCAAACCGTACGACAAGGATTCAATGTTGACTTGCTCGTGCCTGCGATAGATGATGATATTCTTCCAAATAGATGAACAAGTGCTAGCTGATTTTATGTTCGGCAAAAGATCAAGCTGATTCAGCTTTCCTTTCTCAACAATAACTTTTCTCCACAGTGCCTCTTTCTCATTACCGAAACGCCAAATCCACTTTTTTAGAAGCCCTCTATTTTTCAAGTTCAAATCAACAATATCCAACCCACCATTCTCCTTAGGTTTACAAACCTGATCCCAATTAGCCCAGTGAAGCTTCTTATGATCATCCGATCCTCCCCAAAGGAATCGGCGCTGAATTTTATCTAATTCAGCCTTAACAGAGACAGGAAGGGGAAGAAGAGACATGAAATAGAGTGGGAGGCTGTTAAGAACAGATTTGATTAAAGTGATCCTACCTGCAATAGATAGTTGATGAGCCTTCCATGAGGACAGTCGTGATCTAAATCTCTCAACAACAGGCCGCCAAATTGAGATTGAGGATGGCCGAGCACCAAGAGGTAAGCCCAAGTAGACTGAGGGATGGTGATCAATAGTGCACCCAATATCATTCGCCCACTCTTGAAGTGCAGTTTCATCAATACCAATTCCATACAGCCTGCTTTTATTAAAGTTCACCTTCAATCCCGATATCAATTAAAAACACATGAGAATATTTTTAACAATCCGAATATGATCAATGTTTGGCTTACAAAAAATTACAGTGTCATCAGAATACTGTAAGTGAGAAATCCCAAGGTTGTTGTTGCCGACTTGGACACTTGTGAAGAGTCCCAAATTAATAACATTTTCCAGAATGACATTGAGCATTTCTCCAACAATACAGAAAAGGTACGGGGAGAGTGGGCAGCCCTGTCTTAAACCCCTTTGCATACCAAAAAAACCAGAAGGAACACCATTTACTAAGACAGAGATGGAGGCAGAGGAGACACAAGATTCCATCCATTGGATCCACTTTGAGCCGAATCCAAGCTTGTTAAGTGCAAAGCTGAGGAACCCCCAATCCACTGTGTCATAAGCTTTCTCAAAGTCTACTTTGAAAAGAATCCCACCTTTACCTCCCCTTTTAATGCTATCAATTGCTTCATTCGCTAGGAGGGCACAATCAATAATCTGTCTCCATTTGATAAAAGCAAATTGGCTTTCTCCGATAACTTCAGAAATAACCATAGACAGTCTCCTGGCCAAAACCTTGGCTATGATCTTATAGATACTTCCCACCATACTAATTGGCCTGTAATCGGTGATAAAGGAAGGGCCAGCACATTTCGGAATGAGTGAGATGAAAGATGAATTAATCTTCTTATCAAAGTATCCTAATTTGTAGAAATCATCGAAAATTTTCAGAATATCATTCTTGACAATATCCCAGTTTTTCTTGTAGAAGAGAAGATTGAAACCGTCGAGTCTAGGTGATTTATTCCCATCCGAGACATTAATAGCTTCAAAGATTTCCTCAGAGGTGAAAGGTTTCTCCAACAATGTTTTGCTCGAATTTGAAAGAGTATTAAACCTGCCATGGAGATTTTTAATTTTAAAAGCTTTTCTGCAATTGTATAAGCTTTCAAAATGAGAAGCAATAAAGGATTTGATCTCACCCGGTTCAGTCAGGGAAATTCCATTATGTTGGATACTTGTGATATTATTGGATGCATTCCTCATAGCCACCATTTGATGAAAGAATCTTGAATTTTTATCACCATTATTCAGCCAATTGATTCTCGATTTCTGCTGTAGAGATCTTTCTTCCGCTCGCATCAATTTCCAAAGTTCCCCTCTGCAATGATAAAGCTTGTTCCTAAGATCAACATTGTCTCCATTCACAACAAGTAACTCTTCAAGCTGTTGAATTTCAAGTTCCAACGCAGAGATGTTGGCAGCAAGGTTTCCAAATTTGGAATTGGCCCAAGATTTCAAAACAGGCTTGAGAGACTTAAGCTTTTCCCAGAGAGTTGAATTCTGCGAGTCATTCCAGAATGACTTGATCAATGGCTTAAAACCATCTTCTTCGCACCAATGATTAAACAGTTTAAATGGTTTGGGGCCCCAATCAACCTCTTCACACCCAAGAAGGATAGGATTATGATCTGAGATGGATCTAGGAAGAGCTTTTTGAAACAGGTTAGGGAGGCTGTCAAGAATTGCGAGGTCAGGAGGAAACGATCAATGCGACTGTAGGATGGGGGAGATGAATTTTTGAACCAAGTGAATTTACTCCCCGCAAGTGGCAGATCAACAAAAGCCCCATCTTCAATAAAATCATTAAAAGTAGCAACCGCACCTTGATTGGAAACCGAACCTGACCGTTCTTCCTCAGATATAACAATATTGAAATCACCGCAAATGCAGATTGGGACGTTACAATTCGAGAGAAGAGAAGAGATTTCTTCAAAGAACGCAAGCCGATCTTCATCATTGTTGAGGGCGTAGACATTCACAAAAATACACTTCATATCCAGCGTTTTGATAAGACCCTGAATGATCAAGTACCTTTGAGAAACAATGGAGGATTCCATCTGGAAAAAATCATCTTTCCATATTGAAATCAAACCTCCCGATCTCCCAACTGCGTCGGAGAAGGCTCCATGGATCATTCCCTTGCCCCAAAGAAGTCTAAACTGTTTAGGGTCGAACCCTTCGCATTTGGATTCTTGCAGGTGAATCATCTGAATTTTCTCTTTAGAAATAAGTTTCCTGACGACCCTCATTTTTTCTTTAGAGCCGATTCCTCTGATGTTCCAAGAAATAATGCGCATAAGAGCAGAAAAAGCAGGCAAGAGGAAAGAACCCTAAGCATCTAAGAGCCCAATACCTTTGGCCCATGAATGATGCTCAGTTCCTGCCTGATATCATCTGGATCCGCATCAAACTACACACCCACCTGGTTGCACAGGCTCATTGTAGCATCAATTTTCTTTTTCAGAATGAGTGAACTTGGGCTAGGTTGCTGAGGAGATGAGCTAAGATTCGGGCCCGGATTTACATCAAAGTTCACAATAGGAATGCTTGCATTTTTCTTCCTTTTATTTTTTTTAGTCTTGCGGATAGTGACCCAAGACTTTTCAGCTCCATTAAGGAACCCATTTGAAAAATTCGATTCTGGCACCTGGGGCAAAATTTCAACTTATTCAGAAGGTTCTCTGGTAGGATTATTAACTAACCTTGGACTCTCCATATTCCTTAGCTCGATCTCCAAGGGACCACAGACAGACAGGCCACCATTCTCATTCAATTGACCGACCAAGTTATTAATATCCTCGTTGCTTCCCAAAGTTGCATCTCTGGTGCTCCTCGGCGTGTGTGCTTCCGGCGGCGGCGAAGACTGGATCGAGGACTCTCTAATTTCTCGACTGCTGAGTGTTTTGCCTTCTTCAGTTACAACCGGTGCAGCCATGAACGGAGTGCAAATGATTTTGAAAGGGATGTTATTGACTTTCTTGAGACAATATTTGGATATCACCCTTACTTTCCACTTCAACCAAAATCCAGGCGGCTTTGAAAGATTCTTTGGAAAGGGTCCTCTCATGGGTTTTAATAAATTTTCCCTGTCCATTTCCCAGACTGACAAAAAAATTCTGATGCCACAGCAAAAGAGGAACCTCTTCGAGTTTTATCCATAACAAAGAAGCTCTATCATAATCATCATCCCACCATGTGACAACTTCATCAAAAAATTTTAAGAGTGTGGTTGAATGACTCTTAAGAGTGTCCTCCATTAAATCTGCAGAAGAAAACGTTAAAAGAGTCTTAATGTTGCTTAGACAAGCCACCTGAACCTTAAGACCCTCCTTGCTAAATTCCTCTTGAATCTCAGAACAATCAGCCCCTCTGTAAGATTTCCCAACCACACTTCTATTAAGCCATTCAAGAGCAGCTTTGGGGATGTCGACGTTCAGCACCAAAGGATCAAGAGACCCATCAAAATTGGAAGAATTATCATCATTCTCCTGACAGTAGGTGAGATCATTCTGGGCTGATGGAGTTGCTGCCTTACCATTAGAGAATGGCCTCTCCGATCCGCAGAGAGCTTCTTTATAAGATCTATTATCAATCACAGCCAAACCTTTAAGGGGTGATTGGTTGTTAGACCTTGGATTGTCTGGCAAAGCATTAATTCTGGCGAAAGAGACCGAGATGAATCTTCCAAGGGCCACTAGGGTTGCACTCGAATCAATAGCCTTCTGAGCTTCCGACTTGTTTCTATATCTCACAAAACCATATCTGAGACCATTACGCGATCTTTTTTGGAGAGGCGGGATTTATGCATCAATAACAACTCCAAAATCGGAAAATGATTTCCAGAGCAATCCAAGCGAGACTTCCCTATCAATACCTCCGACAAAGACCGAAAACAATTTGGACTTCCATTGTGAGTTATTTCCATTAGGCCGGTGTTTTGGAATCCAAGCCTTATTTAGCCGATTCTTTGACGCATGCTCAATCTGGCTATTGGGTCTGATAGTTCTTCGATTACTAATATTAGTGGTGATTTGCCTGCTGTAGCTTCTCGAGCGAATTTCCTGCCTGTGTGGCTTTGGCTGCCAGTCTTCATTCCCCTTCCTGTTTGGAACTCGAATTGGCCTTAGACTTTCATCAAAAAAGTCTCTTCCATTAAACTCTGCTCGCTTGACTGGTGGTGATCCGCCTTTTTTACGCCTGTCACCATCACCAAAAGGCATCCCATGAATTCTGACTCTTGACCTCCCTCTCTCTCTCCTCAAGAGTAAATTCTTTTCTAGGGTGGAGAGATGGTAGTCCATTAGTCAAATTGTTTGTTTGTACTGTGTGGAGGATGAGTAAGACTTAAAGAGTGGTGTTGGTCTCTCATATCTTCATTGACCTTGCTCAGCTCGCGGTCCTTGGTCGGAATCTTGTATTTTCATGTCCTCCAGCCTATTTTCAATTGTAAATAATGCCATAGTCAATATGGAAAGGTTATGCGTGACAAAAATAAGATAATATTCAAAATCTCAATGACAAAACAAATTAAAGGGAAAAAGTGTAACACTAACACCCCCTTTTAATAATAATCTCCTCGGTTTCATTTGAATAATATATCATATGATAACTGGTACAATCAACATAAGAAGAGATCATCTCGGGCTGAAAAACAACTCTGAATTCCTTTATATAAAGTAGTATGTAAGGATTTTTTTTATTTGTGTAATGAATTGATGAGCTTATACTGGTACTTTGGGAAGACATCCGATGGGCAAACATAAAGTCCTTTCTTCTTTAGACTGGACTAAAATTATATACTGGAATACTATATATACATAGGTTTTTTATATGAATGCATGAACCATTCGATAAATTTTTGCCCGACTTTAAATCATTGTTGTTGTTAAAGAAGCAATTGAAGGTATCCAGTTGATACTGGGAGCCTTATTCATTATATGTGCTAATTATATTGGTTAGTGAACAATAATTGCCTGTCAGTTTTGTTTAATGGTAACTGAGATGGGAAACTGCAGAACAGATCAGTAGGAGTTCATAAGATAGGAATGGATTTTTCATTGATAATTTCATACTACTTAAAATGTTTCCGTTGTAGGATCAAGTCCTTAGGGCTCGTTTGGTAGTTTGCCATCAAAGTACATTCCATGGATAGTAATTCAAGGAGATGTGATTCAATGGATGTAAAATGATGGGATTAAGTTTCCATGATAATTCCATACTAAACACTGTTTAAAATGTTTCCTTGTAGGATCAACTCCTTAGTTCAGCCAAAAAAAAAAAAAAATAATAATATACACAGCCACTTAGCCAAAAACAAATGATGCATAAAAGAGAGTGGGAACATGAAAAAGCCTAACAAATTCTATATTTTCCGGCACTGAAATGCAAGATAATATAAATAAGGAAAAAGTTAAATTGGGAAATTTTCTTCTCTGTCTTTTCAAGATATGCAACTCCAGAGGTTGTTTGTCACAATTCTTGTACCAAATTAAACGCACCATCACTCCAATTCAAGAGGTTATCTTTTTTTATACCTTAATTTACAATTTGGGTAATTAAGGGGTCGTTTGGCATCGTTTCTGTTTTTCTGTGTTTTGTTTTTGTTACGCTGTTAATTTTTTGGAAACAGAAACATGTTTGGATATACAATTTCGCTGTGCATTTTAAAAAACTGGAAACATGATACATGTTTGGTTGGTAAAATGTTGTTGCAGACTTTTTTATCATCATTTATCAAAATTTATATTTTAATAGTTTTTATCAAATTAAATTTATATTTTAATAGTTTTTATTAAATTAAAAGCTTTATATTAACGCACCTAATTTTATATAAGTAAAAACTAAAAAGTATAATTTACATTAAGTACATAGTCTATAAGCTCATTCTCAATAATGGAATTTCTATTTTAATTGTTGATCTTTACAACAGAAGAGCCCAGATCTTTAACAAGAGTTCCATAGTTTTCCAGACTCTCAAAGCTTAGTCTTAACAACCTTAAAATTTGTCTAGTAATTGTAATGATTCATTGACAAAAAAAAATCACATACTTTGTCAATTGTTTGTCCAGCAATTCTTCTTTCCAAGTAGAAACAATGACCCTTTAAGATCTTGTTGCACCAAAAGCCCTTCAACATACAATCTCCAAGCATTTATCTGGCTATTTTCTCCTCCATACTCATTTATCAAAAAAGACTCGAAGGAATACTTTGACTTGCAAATTGAAGACGCTGTTCAAGGAGATTCAGGGATTCCTGGTGAAGGACAGTTCCATTTGATAATAGCAAAATTTGGTCATACAACTCGAGAATCCGGGAACTAGGTTGATATATAAATGGTCAAAACAATTGTCTTGTCTTGTTTCAAGGGCATGGATTTCAACAACAATACTACATCAAAGGCTGATGCCAAATCCAACCATGATGTTGGTTCGTCAATGAGAAGAACAGTAGGGTCATGAACTAGATCAACCACCAGTAAACATGTAGGATAAAATTTGATTGTCTAATCACTTCCTAAAGTGCAAAATTTCAAACAACTCAACATATTGTTAAGGAAAAAAGGTCAACAAGAACCGAATCTTCTAGTTTAGCATCAAATACTATACCATCACTGTCTCATAGATAGAACTGGCAGATGGGCGGGTCGGGTTGGGTTTTGGTTCGGTTTTTTGGGTTGGGTCAGTTTCGGGGTTAAGAAATTTTCGGGTCATATGGGTTCGGGTAATTTTCGGTTTCGGGTTGGGTTGGGTTTGGGTCGATGAAATGTCGGGTCATTTGGGTTCGGGTCAATTCTAAGTTGGGTCGTTTTCGATTTTGGGTCATACGGTTCAGATAATTTCGGGTTTGAACCTCGGGTTTTCGGGTTCGGTTCTTTTCGGGTTCGGATTGTTACAATTCATTTTTTTCAGGTTGAATAGTCGAGTCATTTCGGGTTTTAAATTTAATTCGAGTCATTCAATTTTGCGTTTTTTTAATTTTTATTTCTATTCTTATAATTTGGAATTAATAAAAATTCTTTTCTTTTTGTAGTTATAACATTTTTGATAAAATAGTTATAAGAAATTTCATTAATATAATTGATAATTCGAATCTCAGAGATTTAAGTCTTAATTAATCAGTACAAATATATAATATATATATATTTTAGGCCATATGTCTCTGATTTATACTATATATATATATAATATAATATACTTTTAAATCTGATTTCTATTTTAGGCAATGTCTCTTTTGTTCATGTCTTTAGGGAGGCAAACTTTTTTGCCGATTCCTTGGCCATGGTGTCTCTAGAACATCAAACTTGATTGCTTGGTTGTAATCTTTTATCTTATCATTAATAATATTTATTATTTAAAAAAAACAAATATATATAGTGTACATATATTATATAAGAATAAAAATTGAACAATAACTTGATCCAATGATCCTTGACTAATATATAAATTAAATATTTAAACTAAATCAACCGCAACATTTAAATTTTAAATTAACATAAATTAAATATGTAATGCATATGTCTTAACACTAATTTAAACTAATTAATGAAAATTAATTGTAAATTATTTCAAATTAAAACTAATTAAACATTAAATTAAACAAATTATGAAAATGCAAGCTTTTAAATCAAACAAATTAAAATCTGTCAGACCCTAATTTGAACAAATGTGAGAATTTGGGGATTGAATTGCATTAGACACTGAGAACTATTATGCACAATAGCACAATATAATTTAATCCATTTTATTTATATTATAACTTATAATCCATTTTATTTACCTCTTCAAACTTATATAACTTATAAATATATTGTATTAATTGAAATATTCATTGGCATTGATTTTTTATACGAACTATATTATAAAAGTATAAATATTTAAATAATTAGAAAATATAAGATAATTTCTATTATTTGTAATAATCAATATTAATGTTATAGTTTCAACTTTCAACTTTCAATTAATGGAATAATAATCATTATTTGTTCTGTAACTTTTGCTTTCATCAATAATAATTTGATTGCCTTTCAAAAAAAAATCAAAGACTAAAAAAATTAGCAATAAATATCATGAGATTGAGATTACTAAAATTGGATTAAAACTATCAAATATACCATGTTTGCTAATTATTTTACAAGTTTTAGTTTTTACAATTTAAATATAATTAATTTTAATTTGGATCATTTCGGGTTAATCTGTCGGGTTGATATGGTTCGGGTCATTTTGGGTTTGGGTCATTTCGGGTTCGGGTTGTTTGGATTCGGGTAATTTCGAGTTCTGGTACCCAAAAAGTCATGTCATTTTGGGTTTGGGTCATTTCGGGTTCGGGTTGTTTGGATTCGGGTAATTTCGAGTTCGGGTACCCAAAAAGTCATGTCATTTTTGGGTTGGGTCAGTTTCGGTTTCGGGTTGGATTGGTTGAGTTTTTTTTTTTATCAAATCGGGTTGGGTTGGGTTTGGTTTCGGGTGGTAGGGTTGGGTACCCGCAGTCGGGTCAGCTTTTGCTAGCTCTACTCATAGATGAAAAATGACAGGAGCAATATTTTACTATGTTGATTATCCCATAGAAGAAAACAACCATCAACCCTTCCTATCAATGATAGTTTCCCACATGCAAATTCAAGAATTCAATCTCTCATAATCATTTACCATATACTAAGGAAACACAATTTTGCCACTAATTTAACATGGAAAGCAATTTCACCACTAATTTAACATGGCCTACCACGTCACCAACACAATTTCATGATAGTCTAAGTCTTAACAAATACTCGCAGTTAAATTGAAATAAATCAAGTTTGATTGCAAATATACTTATTTCACTGCATTCCAATTGACATCATCTGAGAATCTACAAGACCAAATGAAAACAACGAACTGATGGACAATCACATAAACCAAATCCATACGAAGTTATGAAAAGAGAATTGTAAAACATCCAATGCTACTGAAAACCAAGTAAAGACCTAAGAGAGTAAGAGAATCTTTAGTAAAACGTGATTTCAAAATTTTAGTACCTTAGTGGAAAGACAGACCAGTCCATTAGAGACTGTGAATGCAGATGCTCACACAACCAGAATGGCGAGACCCCACATAAAATACCCACCAAACCGATCGTAGCATAAAAAAATAGGAAGTATAATAGAAATGGAGAAAGGAACATCTTGCAATAGAAATGGAGTATGGAAAGGAAAATACCTGACACCGGTATGACACCAGTTGTTGGGGATGCTTAGGATGATCCGCACAGTGAAGAGCACAATTCCATCAAATAAATAAAGAATTAGCAAGAGTACCAATATCAAGTGCACAACATGTAGGTAAAGATGATTATCAATTAGAATAAATCAACGTAAATTTAATTGATTTGGTAAAGAATGAACATACCTATTTGGAGGGAATCAAAACCCCAGAGACAGAGCAGAAGAAAGATTGAATCTGGACAGCTTTAAGTTCAAGCGCAGAGGAAATAGATATGAGAATTCCAAAGGAAATAGGGAAAATAGATGAACTGAGGGGTGATAAAATATGGGAAGAGAAGAGGAGAAAATTGAAAAGAACCCTAATTAGCGATGAGGGAAAGATGAGAAAAGAGGAGAAATAAAGGATTTGTTAAGGGGGAGAGTTAGAGAAGATGAAGAAATTGGAAGAACCCTAGGTAGCGTGACTGCCTGAAGAGGGGTGAGCGACGATTTTGTAAAGAAAAAAAGAAAAAATTAATATCAAATGCGTTGGCTGGGATTCGAAGCGAGGATCTCATTAAAATGTTACTATTCATCTCCATTTTTTTTGTTGCAGAAATATTTTCGAAAAACGTGAAAACATACTTTTTCTAATTCCACTTTTTATGGAAATAGCTATTTTGTTGCCCAAAAACACCCAACCAAACATGTTTTACGTGTTTTGTTTCCAAATTATGAAATTGGCAACAAGAAAACAAAATTGGCAACATAGCCAAACAAGCTCTAAGTAATTGTGGCAAATTGACTTAGTCCTAAAACCCTAACTACTCTTGAAAGTTGCTTTGAAAATTTATCATTAATATTGATCAAAATTAAATAGGTGGCGTTGGTAAATGTCAATTTGGCCATGTGAGAAAGCCAAAGGCATTGTTTTCCTTTGTTCCCAAGGCTAATTGGCCTTTTTGATAAACTAAGTGGCCATGGATTTTGCCTTTAATCAAGTGGAAAAATAGAGGCAAACCCTAACGCCACATGGGTGACGATTAGACTTTGATTAAGGTGGCGTTAGGGTTTACATACAAATTGGAGGAAATCCAACACCAAATGTTGGCTTTAGGAAAAAAGTCATACTGGTCTTGACAAAATGCCACAAGCTGGTCGTTAAAAATTGCCATAAGTTGGTCGTAACAAAAAGCCACAAGTTGGTTGTTAGAAAAAGCCATGTTGACTTTTATGATAAACCAAGTGGCTTTAGGATTTACATCAATTAGGCGTTTGGCTATTTTAGCCAAAGTCAATTCTAATTATTAATTTTGATTATTTGTTTAATCAATTTTTGAAAAATTAAAGAAGATTATGTGGCTTTAGAAAAAGCCATACTGGTCGTGGCGAAAAGCCATTATTGGCTTTGAATGTTGTCTTATCGGTCTTGGTAAAAATCTTGACTCGAGTTAAACTTTGAACCAATTTCTAAATTAAAGACAGTTGGTTCGGTTTTGATGAAAACCAAGGCAGGCCTAACAATCATCACCACAAGCAAAATGGGAGGCGTGTGAAGGCAGATCAGATTCGTGGAAGATCCTTGACAAAACCCAGAAGGAAAAAATGTGTGTATCAAGTGATAGATTGTTATTTCCTAGTTTTGTGGATCTAGAGTGGTAGTGAGGATTTCCAATCAAATATGAAGATTGAAGACAATTACAATCCCCTTGATGGAATGGATTTTGTCGGAAGCCTTGGCTATGTAAGCAAAAGCACCTCCAACGTTGAGAAGACCTCCGGACCAAGAACCTGTCCTGCGCAAACAATACAAACTCTATGCTGCACAAAACACTTTTCAAACTTCAAGCTCTATGCTTACAACACTTTTCTCTTTTCCTTGCTCTTGCAAGCTTTATTTTTGTTTCTCTTAGACTCTTGTCTACTTCTCTTACGACTCTTGTCTTCATTTTTTCTCTCAATCTCTAGATTGACATTTTCCTTTGTAATTTTCTCATTCGTAATAACAATCCATTATTATCTTTTCCAATTTATTTAAACTTGGTTACGTTTTAGCAGAAGTCTGGGTTGCATGTATAGACACTTCGGTGTGACTTACAATCAGCTCTCACAAATACACTCGTCTGATCCAATCTCACTCCGAGCTCTCTCTAGGCTCGCTCAACATTCTTTGTCAATTTGTGTAAATTGATTGGCACGCCCCTCTCCGCGATCCGCGCGTGTGCTTTAGGGAGATTATGGTGCAACAATCTTGATTTATGCAAATGCTCGAACCTAAAACTTAGAAACAATTATTGCCAAATGTCACCCAAATGAAATGTTAAGAATAGGAGGAATTTGTTTCTATATGCAAATGTAGGTTAGGTAGAGTTTCAAACCATAGACTATCCTATAACTATGTGAAGAAAATCTAGTGATGATCCAGCAATAGGTAGGACCTGACCTAAAGACAGATTTTTATCAAAAAGTCTCTGCTAAAAGCTTTTATAAGGATAAACTCTCTTGAAATCTGTCATTAATTACCAATATCATGAATTACTTAGATTAGAGGAAACTATAAAAGGAATTCCAAGTTTAAAAAACAAAGAAAACCTTCAACAAGCTGCGTAGTCAAAGAAGAGTCCATAACTGAGACAACAGAAGGCACAAGGCACAACCCCCTTTAAAGCAAAATTCCTCCTGCTCATCTTGCATTTGCTTCCTTTTCAAGTCAAAAGTTGACAAACAAAGATGAAATTAATCAATTCAAGAATAAGTAAAACACAATCAAGAGAAAAGTTAACTGAAAGGTGAGACTGCACACGATGAAGACATTTTACATCTTTAAGATCAGTTTTTAATTAAGCCCCAGAAGAAGGACAAAAGAGAGTGAGTGCCAATAGGCAATTTAATTTTAGATCATTTAAAAGTTCGCGTTAAGGAACTTTGCTTCCATTTTAAAAAGTTCGCCTTAATGCTGAAGAACCGGTGAGATATAATTCCCCTATAAAGATTCATAAAGAGATTATACAATAAACCAAACACACCCTTCTTTAAGTTTTGGCCGAAAGTAATTGGGGTTTTCAACGATTTGGTTTCGGTTCTGTCGATTTTTCAACCTAACCGACATAAGCGAAGCTTTACTATTGGAATCGAAACCGACCGAATGGCTAATGGAAACCGCAGAAACCGATCAATGTCGGTTTCAGCGGTTTCTCTGTTATAGTAGGTGGCAAAACAGAATTGAAAATAAACACAATTTCCGAATGTCTTTACAAAAATATGCATTTCAGAATAGCCTATGATAAATGCTATTCAATTTTCATGGACAAAAGATGCTAACCCATACATTTGTAACTTCATCCTAATCAAAAATCTCTAACAAGTTAGGCTGTAGCAAAATAGCCTGCAACATCAAAATTTCAAGCAGACAACAACAACATAATAGGCAGTAGCAAGTTAGCAACTAGCAAGCCAACATTGCATCCAAATTGGCAATTTGCAAATTGCAACAAGCGTAAAACAACCTAAACCATTTTCAGTCACATTTACTACTATCACTATTTATATACCCTAATTTTTGTTAAACAAGAGCTAATAAAGGCAAGACCGCAAACCAACATCATAATTCACAACAAGTCGGCAAGTGAAACCAACATTCCAGCAAGGTACAAACAAACATTTCCAGTCCAAATTTGAGATTCCAGCAGCATCATCACAGTGACAGTAGCTACAAGTACAAATTTGGAACTTATCAGTTAGTACTATAAACTGAAAATGTAAAATGCCAGCATCAATTAGGAAGAAAAAGGTTTTGCCTTCAATGTAGTCCACACTTTAAAGCCTTAAACTCCATAAACTCCATTTTCAAAAATCAATATTGGATCCAAGGATCTCTTGGATGTTTCTAAGCAAGCTTTAAAAAGAAATTTCAATATAAGCAATCATGCAATTCAAAAAAGTAAATAATGAAATTACATAATACATACCTAAACCAAGCTCATCAAGCTTTATTTGATCTTCTTAATCAACATTTGGATCACTTTTTGAAGCTCCAAGAATCCAGTCTTGAGCGCAAATCAATGCTTGGGCAACTTTTGGATGCATACAACTCCTAAAGACATCTAAAACCCTTCCACCCGTGCTGAATCAAATTCGAAGACGACCATGGAGACTGGATTGTCAAAATATCCCTTGCAAGGCAGCTAGGACAGGGAACCTGTGCCTATTAACTTTCCACCATGTCAAGACATCAAATTAATCCCCTTTCTTGACATTTTTAGTCTCTTCCTTTAGGTACTTATCAAGCTTAGATTGGTTTTCTTCCTTGTCAATCTCCATTTTGTGTTTTGTAAACTGAGAGAGCACATCAACATCATCGTCATTCAACATGTGCACATCAGTAGTAGTATTTTGATGAGAAGAGGTAGAAGCAGTAGCTTTAACAACCGGGTCAGTCTCCATAGCAGGCTCCATCATTCTTTTATACTCATCAAAAAGTTTATGAGTAACATCATTAACTTTGCTAACCATGGAAGAGACTTCACCAGTTTGGGTGGGGTACATCTTGGTCAAGCACCAATCCATAAAGCCAAGCTTCTTCCTCGGATCCAACACACTTGCAACATAAAGAAGCATGTTGACCTTGTCCATTGAACCCTGATACATTTCAAACTTCATAACCATTCTAATTGCCATGCCCTTGATGTTAGCATTCTCATTGTTATGCATGTCTTTCAATCTCATATAAACAAAGCAAATTTCTTGAAGGAATGTGTTTGAAGTGGCATAAGAAGTACCTAAAATAATCAAAAAATATGTTAGTTATAAATTTATATAATAGGATAACCGAAATAAAATTAAAAACATTGAAATGTACCTGAAACCTTCAAAGTTAACAAGTAGAACTTCTTCAAGAACTACATTAACAACCGAGCCTTTTCCCAATCTAATTCTGTTGGTGGCCCCCACAAGATGCATCCAATTCTGCTCAGAAATTAGGGTCTGCATCATCATAAACATCAAACACCACAGGAAACCAAGTGCAATATCTATCTTCTCTTTTTGAGCCAACTCTTTGAACTTACTAAGCCTTGCATTTGAATTTCTAATGTACCTAACAGTCCCTAATCTTTTCAACAGGACCTTTCAATTCCTTTAATCCATCATTAACAACCAAATTCAAGATGTGAGCCTCACATCTCATGTGTAGGTACTTCCCACCGAAGATACTCATTCTAGAATTCCCAAATTTTTTCTTCAAATAAATTAAAGTTGTATCATTATTACTAACATTGTCAACTGTTATAGTCAAAACCCTGTTTCCAAACCCCAATCCTTTAAATATTTTTCAATTGATTTTCCAATAAAATCACCTTTATGACTGCTAATGGGATGAAATTTTATAATCTTTTTGTGTAAAACCCAATTTTCAACAACAAAATGTGCAGCCACACACATCTAATTGATTCTTTTACATGAACTCCAAGTGTCAGTAGTTATACAAACCCTACTCGAACTAGAAGCAAACAACTTCTTTTGTTGCATTTTCTCATCTTCATACATATTCACAAAAGAATCACCATTTTTGCTAAACTTCTCATGATGGCATCAACATTATATTTCCAAGGAATAAGACCCCCTTGCCCCATCATCCCCACCTTTAAAGACTAATTCAGCTTGTTTAGGGTCTAAACTGGCACCACTAGGCATCTTTTTTGCATTTAGAAAGGTGGGTGTTTAAGTTAGTGGTTCCATTAAGCTTACCATCCGCTGCATATTCTTTGTCGAAGTAATTACATCTGGCTTTCTTACTACCATCAGGAGCATCAAATCTAGTAAAATGTTCCCGTACCTTTGACCAAGCCTCACCTTTTTTTGCAGCTGGAGGAGTTGCTACAATTGGTGGCCTTTTCTTGGAAGACTGTACAGGATCTTTTCTACTCTCTTGCGTTTGACTTGCAGCCAACACAGTATGACAGTAAACAGAAATGCAGTTTGCAAAAAAATTTGAAAACAGAATCTTTTAAACTTTGAACAAATCAAGATTGTTTGAATACAAACTAGAATGTCTAAAAATTGAGAAATGCATAAACGGTTTCACTTTCTCAGATTTGACAAAGCAACAATTGCTAACAGAATATTGAAATAACAAGTGCTAACAAATACCCTAGACTACTAACCTAAATAAAATCATAAAAACAGTAAGTACTAAACACTAACATCAACAAGGCACAAGCCAACAGATTGAATAAAGTAATTATACATACCAGTTTGCAATCAGTTTCAACTTTGAACAAATGAATTAATAACTCACAAAAACAAAAGGCTAACAGTTTGAATTGAAAAGTCAACACACATACACACTACACACTACACAAAAGGCTTCGAATTTAATGAATTGAATACATATACTCAATTGACTATATTAGTTCCACAAAAAAAAAAAAAACTAACTACTTTAAAACAGTTTAGAGTAAGCAAAACAGTTTCAATCTTTAAGTCATATGGGCAAATATGACAAAACAGAGGTTAATACTATCGATTCTTACCATCACAAGTTAAAAAAAAAAAAAAAAAAAAACTAAATCCTAAAGTATATTCTTAGCCTAGCCGAACCTAAAGTTGATAATCCCCATAATTGCAAAGTTTTCCCCAATTCAAATAAACGCAGTATGGTAATAACAATGCCAGCCTTTAAAAGCAAGATTGGCTTTGTGTAAATCACGTATGTTCAGGCCTCCTTGCTCTTTAGGAAGACAAAGCATCGGGTGCTAAAGTGAGCCTTGAAAAGTCGCAACTATTTCTTTCTCCTATTTTATCCCAAGTAAGACCATAGAGCCTACGCTTGCCATCATCATTGCCCCAAGAGAGGAAGGAGTGGGCCTTGAGCTTTGCTGATGATGTCTCCGTAGGTTTGCTTACTGACTCTTCCATGGATCACGGGGCACCTAGATACTTGCCAAAGTCATCAATGAGAGAGATGCCACAGTGATTACTCAAGGTCACGGCGAAGGATTTTTTCTCTAGATGCTTGACAAATCTTGTTGAGCGCATTCATCATAGTATCCAACTGAGATAAAGAAGCTTCCCCAAATTAAAGAGGGTCATCGGCGAAGCAAACATGGGAAAGATGGGCCTTCGTTATAGAAAGAGCAATCCATTGTCCTCTATCAACCGTATCCGTAAATGGGAGAGTTTCTCTAAACATAGAACAAAAAGATACGGTGAGCTTTGCAGTTCGAAATCGAGAAATTTCTACTGGTACTTCCTATTGAGCTACTTCTATAGGTACTAGCTGGCTTCCCTTCTCCGTTCTTTACTGGCCTGGGGAATCTTAGATAAAGGCATGTTTCCTGGTTTTTTGCTGGTGGGTCTTCATTAGAATTATCTTCTTTTGAATGGTTAGTTCTGATAGTGGATTCAACTTTACCTGTAGAGTCTTATGAAAATTAGAACTATTCCCCAAATTTCCTACACTCAGGAAAACCATCGAAGATAACCTCTAAAATCTCTTGAGATACCAAAACCAAATTCATCCAATATGAATACAAAAATAGAGCATCATATTTAACACAATCATTCAATTCAATTCCATGAGCAAATAATAAAAAAAAAACCCTAATTATGATTTGAGATAAACCCTAATTTCATTACTGCCAATTCAATTCACAACAAATAATTATAAAAATACAGAAATTGATATTGAACTGGATTTTTGAGTTACCTCGATTGTCGTTGCCACTCCCATGAAAATTAGGGTTTTTCCATCTCTTTCAAAACCCTAAAATCGATACTAAAATGATGTTTTTCAGCCTTTTCCTATCAAAATATAGCCTACATTAATCAAGA
>AWWV01008534.1:0-30204 GCA_001974805.1 Corchorus capsularis
GCTATTCAAAACAAGAAAGGGATAAAGAACAAGACTTTTGATATAAAAAGAAGAAAAGAAAGGCCAGAAATGAAGGTTTTCTGGCAACGACAACCATAGAAACAGAGGAAAGGCGCCGTTGATCGAGAGGAGAGAAAGTCGAGAGATGGAGAGAGAAATAGAAAAAAAAATGGGTTATAACGTTTTCTGACCTTTATATATTTACAGATTTTTAATATATATATTAAATAAAATATAATAAAATTAAACTAAATATACTATATAATATATATCTCAAAACCACGTCGTTTTAATTATCAATTTCTCAGTCGGTTTCGGTTTTGCCTAAACGGGACCGACAACCGACTGATTTAACCGTTTGCACTGACACCTTAACTGTTTGACCCGACAAATCGCCGGAACCGCCTCGATTAGACCGATTTTGGCCAAAATCGGTCAGTTTTCCCGGTTCAAACAGACCGTTGAACACCCCTAAAAAGTAATCAGCATCAAATTGCCTAACGTGTACATGGATTGCGTTGACCTGCAATTTTCAAGTCACAATTAGAATATTCAAATCATCAATCAGTCAAACTAACTAAATACATGTAAATGTTCATGAAAAGAAAAGTATTACTCTCTCCGTTCCATATTATCTGCCCCGTTTTAGGACTTTTTTTTGTCCCAAATTATCTATCCCATTTAGATAATCAAGACACTTTGACTAATTTTTACCCCTATTAAATGTCGGAAGAGAAACACATGTTAAGTAAAGTTGGGGGTAATATTGTAAAGTATGGTAAAAGTCTTATAGAATTTTGTGTTCCAACCAACTTTCTTAATATTCGTGATATGGTCAAAATAGACAGATAATATGGGACTGAGGGAGTATATATTTTAGGGAGAATTCCACTTAGGTGTATTGAATAATGAAATAATCAATGATTGGTGGTATAGGAAAATATGATCAATGTTTGGTGTAATGATCATTATTTGGTGTAATGGTATCAATTTTGAGTGTAATGAAAAATCACTCTAAGTACCAAAAACACCCCTTAATTAAGATTGAGCCAACCAATCTAATTTTGCAATTCTCTCCCTCCGCATCTTCTTCCTTTCGTTATAGGGCCACCTTCTTGTCTTTATTTTTTAAAATATTTTTCCAGCAACTTTCAGATCAGAAATTTGATAAACATAGCTTGGTTAGAAAATATGGAGAATTGCAAAGCATTAATGAGTTCATGAACTTTTTGCACACAAAGATGAAGGAAAGCATCACCGTAAACAAATCTGAAGGATTACAAAATACAAATCCCAAATGCACGGAAAGCATCAAAAGAAACAAATTAATTAAGGAAATAAGACTGAAAAGGAAATAGGAGGACAACAAGAAAAACCATCCTTGAATATATTACAATGCTTTTCGTTTAGTGATGGGTTGGCAAGACCGATGGGGCTGCCATAGAATAGTAGTTTAGGGTGGAGAGTGGTGTTGAAGGGTCGGCTATACGCTATGTTGATGAAGTGAAGGTCGGTAGGGGGACGTTGTGTAGCTAGGAGGAGAATTTTGATCGGAGTTTGTTATGGGTGGGGATTTGGAGTTTGGATTGGATTAGAGCAATTAATTAATTGGGAAATAGTAAAAAGGAAAAAGGGAAATGATTTTAAATTAAAAAAAAAGTGAAATCGACAAGGGAATTCGATTTCTGGCAAAAAAAAAAAAGGGAATTCGATTGGGTTTTTTCCTCTGTTAAATGGAGGGGTATTTTTGACTTTATACAAAAACCACCCATTACACTTAAAAGTGATCATTCTTACCATTACACCATATAATGACAATTTTTCACCATACCACCATCCATTGATTATTTATATAAAAGGGGGGAAATTAGAATTGTCAATGTGAATATAAGGATATAAGAAAATACATGCTCGCATTGAACTCAAATCAATGAATACAGTGAACAGCCAAGAACCTGTGAAACAGAGTCAACTAAGCTTTATTATTATCTGTTTAAAAGGAGGAAAAAAGGAAAACAAAAGCAGAAATAGAAATGGATTAGTGAAAACCAAAGGCCAAAACCCAATTCTTTCAATTTAGTCTTTAAATGCCTACTTTCAGTTTTTCTATGGTCTAGTTAATAGCATACTGACATAATAAGACATATCACATAAATGAAATGAGGTTTATGTTTGAAGGTATTTTGTTAAGTAATTTAACCTTGAAATCATTCTGCTAACATTGAGAAGAATATCAATGCCTAGAGGGGGAACTTTTACGAATACAACTATTCTCGACGCCCAAAAAAATTGAAAGAACATTCCCTACAATTGGACATAGATATAAGGAAAAGCACATAATGGCATGCATTTGCAACATGATTGATTTCAAATTAGAGATATTCATAGCTACCATTTAGCCACCTAGGAGGTATCAATAAATAGATTCATGGATAACCTTGTTTTTTCAAAAGAGGTCTAGCAAACAGGGCCTATATTAGTTTTACCAAGCATTAGCTTCTGATAGTTAAAAATACATAAAGAACCACCATTAATATGTTTCATGACATTCCAGATGAGATTTAAGAAAGGCCCAAGAGGAACCAGAGTGCAGCAACAGAACAAAAAAAAAAAAGGAAGGCCACATGTTGTTTGGCCATTGGAAGAAATGAATAGTCCTCTATCATGGGACTCTCATTATATATAGTGTTAATAATTATATGAGATAATAATAAACAGTCTCATAATCTAAAGGCCTTAATTGACGCTCTCAACTCCCCCCTTCCTCCCACTCTCCTTCCACGATCCCGACGGCCTCCCTTCCCGACCCCGCTGGAGAGGATTCCGAGCCTGTTTCCAAAAGCACTAAAAGAATGAAAGATGACTCATCCACCAGGGAATACTCTGTTCCTCTTAACCCTGCTAAGATGCAACATGATACTCCTATGGGGGCTGAACCTAGTCACAACCAGATTCCACCATATAATGCCAATGTTTCCTCGTATTATAAGGACTTTCTAGTGACTGATAGGGAAGAGGCTCAAATCTAATTCACTTGTTCCCCTACTTTCTTTAATGATTTATCAGACTCTAACTCTGAATCAGAGGATGAAGAGGGAGTTGCTTCTATCTTTCTCTCCAAAGAAGAGAAAAAAAAAGAATTTGCACCCCCTAGGTGATTACGATTATTGTTAAAGCCTATGGCCGAAATGTGGGCTATAAATTTCTTTTTCCTAGAGTCAAGGCACAATGGAAACCTGAGCATAAAATGGAATGTATTGATCTTGGCTATGACTATTTCTTGTTTAAATTTCATAACAAGGAATATTAGCATAAAGTTATGTTTGGGGAACCATGGTTCGTTGGACCATACTTCCTTTCCGTCCATAAATGGGAGTGATTGCTGTCATCAAACAATCATAAAATAAATCTTAACAAACTCCAACTATAGTAGCTAGGGCAAGTCAGGGTCAATCCTATGAAGAAGACACAAGGCTAGTAACTAATCAAAACAACTAAGAAAACAAACACGTTAAGTACCAAATTATAGGAAAGTAGATAATCAAGCAGAAATCTACAGTTAACTAAGAAAGCAATAAATAAACTAAAATTACTTTCCTACTTATCCCCACCTAAATATGAAATTAATCAAAAATACCATGGATCACGGATCAATAAATTACCAATTAGGTTAAACAAGTCTTTGGCAAAGAATCAAATTACTAAAGATTCATCCCATCTCAATATATATCAAAGATAATTAAATTGCTACTAAAGATTCACAACTTAACCATTTTATCAAATACCTAATTCAATACTAAAGATTCTTGAATCATGCAAATAACAAAGCATAAAGATCAATAGACACTCCAAACATATGCACAAAATTACTAAAGATTCATAAAGGCATAAGATCAATACTCAACCCAATTCAATAAATTAGTTACTAACGATTCACCAACATAACCGAATTTCACTACTAACAATTAGATTCAATTACTAAAGATTCATCAAATCTAATCTAGCAGAGATCCAATTAATCAACTTATTAGGCTGCGCCTTCCTAACAAGCAATTAATCAAACCTAATCAATAAATCCAGGGTTAGCATGAAACCTTATTTAACATGATCAAATCATTGAGTTAATCAAATCAATCACACACCACATAGATAAGACATACCAAGTATGCATAATCAAAAGAGATTATCATCATTTCATCAATCAATTGATAAAGAAAACAAATACAAGATCTCACCATGGATAAAATCGATTAACTCATAAAAAGGGGTGCAAAGTAGAAAAGTATCAAGAAAACTACTCACTCATGGTGGAAAACACCATGAGAAGAAAACTTACAATACAAAGGAAGGGAATTCCATCCAAGGCAGCCCCTTAAGTGGTGCGGCACCTTGAGAGAATTTTCTCTCTCCAAAATCTGATCAAAATTCAGGAAATTATAAAAATTGTGATTTTCCTAGGGGTTGAATTTCTATTTATAGAGGTCCTAGGTCGGTTTAGGTGGCTGAGAATTAATCTCCACCGTTGGATAATTTGCAACCAACGGTTAGGATTAATTCAAATTTTCTAATCCTAATCTAACTTGGATTTTACACAACTTGATCTCCAAGTAAGAGCTCTAATTGGCTAAAATAAAATTTCAGCTTCAATTAGAGATATTTTCAGACCAATATCACATCTCCAAGTCAGCAAAGCCAGCTAGAATTTTTGTCCATCCCTTCTCCAAGTCGGTTTAGGATTGAGTCAAAACTGTCCAAAATACTTCAAGGAAAATTTTGTCATTCTTTCTAGAAGAACTAGGTTTCGGGCAAAACACAAAAGTTGTAGACTTGGAATTAGCTTTCCAACGGTATCTCATTTGCATTTTTCTGAGTTCTGAATCAAAAGTTATGAATTTTCTTCCAAACTGTTTCATTCAAATCCTAGTCAACAGAGGATTTTGAATTATGACATCATTAGATTTATTTGCATTACTTCATCATAATTATTGATTGGGCTTGCAATAAGTCATTGGGCTTCAAGGATGTCGAACTGGGCCAAGAGACATTAGAATTAGATCTTCCAAAGATTCGTGCTTAGCTTTCGGGCTTCATGGGCTCAAACGGGCCTAATAGGTCTATTAGGCTAAAATGGACCAAAATCAGTGGTTTCTCCAAATTAATCTAAAATTGCTCCAAATCTTCATCTTTGTAAATAATAGTTCATAATAGACCTGAAATACAAAATATGAGAAATATGAGGATAAAATGACACTTACGACTACCAAAATAAGGCAAAATCGCATAGAAAATATATAAGAAATTAGGTCTTATTTGGGAGCCTAATTTTAGGCCTGAGAAGGCTACTTTCACTACTACTGCTGTTTGGGCACATCTACCAGGACTCCCAATTGAATTCTTTGATTCCCATACCTTAAGGAGAATCGAAAATCAATTAGAAATCCTCCTTAGATTTGATGCCGCGACGACAAGTAATAGTAGGGGAAGGTACGCCAGACTTTGTATTCAAGTCGATCTTGACAGTCCTTTAACTCACACTGTCAACACTACAGGAAAATGGGCCAATAGCAGCACAAATTTTGTGGCGTTTGTATGAAACGCCGCTACTTGAAATAGCCGCAAGGTTTATTACGACGTTTTAGCTTATTAAACGCCGCAACATGTTTCATGTAACAGCGTTTTCTACAAATAAACGTCGTCCTCTTGAAAATTAAGTGCGTAGTCTGGTTTCCCCTGTTTTTTTCCACGCAAAATTTGGAAAATGTGGCTGAAAATTAACCGTAACGGCGTTTGGGAATTGAAACGCCGTTATCGTTAAAGCGTTGACAATTTTTCTTAGTCAAAACGCCATAATAGAGGTTAGGGTTGCGGCGTTGATACTTAAAAACACCGTCAGTCTTTGGTAAAACCTTTAAGTATGAAAGAAACGAAAATAAAAACCATCAAAATTCCCCAATTCTTTTGCTCCTAAATCGCTCCTAAATCGAAAGATGACCTAAATTTCTATCCATTTTCTGCTTTGCCCCATTTTACTGACCGAAAAGTCCCTAAACCCATTGAAATTGCGTAAATCCCTCAATGTCTTCTTCTTTTCTCTTCCCTAAACCCATTGAAATTGCGTAAATCCCCCAATGTCTTTTTCTTTTCTTTTTGATTCATGGTTATAGCAATGGGATGAACGATTGTTTGGGTCGGTTGTTTGGATCTCGTCGGAATTCTATTAGGTCCCCTTTAATGTCTTTTTCTTTTCTCTTTGATTCATGTTGTATGGTTGATGGTGAAAAGAACTTCAATTAATATCCATCTGTTTCTAGTAGTGTAAAGAAAAAAAAAATGTCTGTGTTTTTAGAAAAAAAAATCTGTTACTGGTACTTTTTGCAGGTGTTTAAACTCCTAACATGGCAACTCCAAGTCCGTGTCACTGACTCGTTTGAACTTTGAACAAAGGTACTATCAAAAGAAACTAACCGTTGTCTTCTCTATCTATTAGTTTGCTGAGAAAACGTGCCTAGAAAATTCTGTCAAAAACACCTGTTTTACATAATTCTGCTTTCTTTATTTGCATTGAAACATTTCTTTAGTGATTCTTATTTCTAGGTTTTCATATTAGTTTCTGATATCAAAACTGGTACAAAGCCTTTTGGGTTCTTTTTGTTTCTGTTATCTAGGACTTGTTACATTAGACTATATTGATTTAGGCTGATTGCATCACCACCATCTTGTTGCGCTTAGGGACTTTTCCACAGGGAATAAGAGCATAATTCCCTTCTCTGATTTGCTTGCTTTGAATAGAAAAAAATATGCAGATTTGATTTAGAAGAAAATGTAGCATCCATCATGAGAAGGGGGGTTTTAAAATAGTAAAGCTTTACCTATTGAAGATTGTATGATAATTAAGCTGTCATAATTAAGCTATTGTTATAGGTATAGACGCATAAAGATTCACCATAAATTTTGATGCACCTTTGCAGGTTATTGGTGTTTGACAATATCGAAAATGAAAGCTTGGAGGAACATTTTAATGGTAATTGTAATTTTATAAACCATGCTTTATGTATCTGCAACTGTTTTGGACTTCGAATTTGTAGCTTCAGACTTGTTTTTTATGTAGCTTTTAGTCTTTTGAATTGCTCTTGGGCTTTGAGTGCTTAATATGAATTTGTAGGTGTTGGACAATGCTTGGGTGAGTTGTACTGACATTTTGGAAGGAGAATAACTTCAGGTTTGCTTACAATTACTGTTATAGTCATGTATAGCCAGATAGGAACTGTTTTCAGAGAATCTCTTTGCCCATGTTTAGACCTAGCCCAACACTCATCTACATGACTGGAAGTACAAAGTAATGTAGTAGAATTGGAACAAGGGGAAGAAGACTTGTAAAGAAGCTGACTTCTAAAAAACAAATTAGAAATTAAAGGGTATATCCTTGCTCCTTCATTAGAAACCTTATACAGGCCTTATACTGTTGTCATGTGAACTTGTGAAGTTTCATTCACCATTAACACCTGCTTTATCTCAGAATATCTCTTTTTCTTTCCTCCACTCCATCATCCTTTTAAAAACAGGTTAGTTTCATTATAAAATTGTTTTTTTTTTCTCTTTCATCATATATGCAGAACTATAAGTTTGCTTTGACTTGCTGCTAGTTCCAATACTTACTCTTCTTAGGAAACTATATCTGTTAGTTCCAATGCTTACTCTTCTTAGGTGGAGCCTGTTTGTAATTTGCTTTGACTTATTGCTGCTTCGCTAGATTAAGAACTTGAGTGTTCGTTATGAGAACTGTCTGATTTGCTTATCTATGTACTTAAGGGTTTTGAGAAACTGCTGGTTGGGGTCATTTAAATCGAGGGAGCATCATCAACTGGTCTTTGTTAATGGGCTGTTCTGTTTTGCTAAATTTCTGTTTTGCGTGCAATGATGCTGGAAATAAGTTTTAGACAAATTTCTTCCTGATATGTGGCTAATATTGGATTTGTTTTGGTTTCTACTTTAGTATACATAAGGGATTAATTGTTTGGTCAGTGGTGAGTTGTGGGGTGCCAAGGACTATTTTCTTGGTTAATCTAACCGCAACTGTCCTTTGTAGGAAGAAACAAAAATGCTAAGAAATGCTTAGTGGTTTTATGTTGTTGAGTGTGTCTCTTTCATGTATGAGTTTCATTTGTTATAAACTTGAATTCATATATAACTGAATAGTTTAATTACTATTGGTTACTATTAAATTTGCTCCAATGATTAATTTATTTACTAAATGATGTTTTTGGTTATTTGTAGGAACTTGATATTGAGAAGGAGGAAATAGAAGATTTTTATTGGTGCCTATAGGTTATGAATTGCAGAAGTCCTTGGACACATGGAATCATTTGAAGCATTTTTCTTTTTGGTCTATTTAGTTATAATCGAGATAATACAATTGTTAGTTGTATGTAAAACTTTATTAAAATAATAAATATAATTTTTTATATCTAAATATGTTTCATGGATATTATATATTTTTTTAAAGAAATAAATCCAATGGTGGCGTTTCTTAATGAAAAACACCGTCATTTAGTGGCGTTTTGGAAGGACAAACCCCACTAAATTGGGGCATTTGCAACCAAAGCGCCACAATATTATGGCGTTTCGCTGGACAAACGCCGGTATGGGTAGTTTCCTTGGCAGGTTACGAAATTCTTTCATGGCGTTTGATAAACGCCTTAATTGTAGTAAAAAATGCCGTTATGTTGTGGCGGCATTTGCAATAAAAAACGCCGCTATGTACCGCGACACTGAATTTAGCGGCATTTCTTGCGGCGTTTGCTTGCGACACCACTAAACACTATGGGAAAAAAACGCCCCAATTTGGTTGTTTTGTGTAGAAAAGCTGACCCGACTGCGGGTACCCAATCCGACCGCCCGAAACCAAACCTAACCCAACCCGATTTGACCAAAAAAGTCAACCAACCCAATCCGAAACCGAAACTGACCCAACCCAAAAATGACCTGAATTTTTGGGTACCCAAACCCGAAATTACCCGAATCCAAACGACTCAAACCCGAAATGACCCAAACCCAAAATGACCCGAACCCGATCAACCCGATAGATTAACCCGAAACGACCCGAATTAAAATTAATTATATTTAAATTGTAAAAAGTAAAACTTGTAAAATAATTAGCAAACATTGTATATTTGATAGTTTTAATCCAATTTTAGTAATCTCAATCTCATGATATTTATTGCTAATTTTTTTAGTCTTTGATTTTTTTTTTGAAAGGCAATCAAATTATTATTGATGAAAGCAAAAGCTACAGAACAAATAATGATTATTATTCCATTAATTGAAAGTTGAAAGTTGAAACTATACCATTAATATTGATTATTACAAATAATAGAAATTATTTTATATTTTCTAATTATTTAAATATTTATACTTTTATAATATAGTTCATATAAAAAATCAATGCCAATGAATATTTCAATTAATACAATATATTTATAAGTTATACAAGTTTGAAGAGGTAAATAAAATGGATTATAAGTTATAATATAAATAAAATGGATTAAATTATATTGTGCTATTGTGCATAATAGTTCTCAGTGTGTAATGCAATTCAATCCCCAAATTCTCACATTTGTTCAAATTAGGGTATGACAGATTTTAATTTTGTTTTGATTTTAAAAGCTTGCATTTTCATAATTTGTTTAATTTAATGTTTAATTAGTGTTAATTTGAAATAATTTACAATTAATTTTCATTAATTAGTTTAAAATTAGTGTTAAAACATATGCATTACCTATTTAATTTATGTTAATTTAAAATTTAAATGTTGCGGTTGATGTAGTTTAAATATTTAATTTATATATTAGTAAAGGATCGTTGGATCAAGTTATTGTTCAATTTTGATTATTATATAATATATTTACACCATATATATTTGTTTTTTTAAATAATAAATATTATTAATAATAAGGTAAAAGATTACAACCAAACAATCAAGTTTGATGTTTTAGAGACACAAAGTTTGGCCAAGGAATCAGCAAAAAAGTTTGCCTCCTAAAGACATGAACAAAAGAGACATTACCTAAAATAGAAATCAGATTTGAAAGTCTATTATATTATATATATATATATAGTATATATATAGTATAAATCAGAGACATATGGCCTAATATATATATATATATATATATATATTATATTTGTACTGATTAATTAAGACTTAAATATCTGAGATTGGAATTATCAGTTATATTAATGAAATTTTTTATAACTATTTTATCAAAAATGTTATAATTACAAAAAGAAAAGAATTTTTATTAATCTCTAATTATAAGAATAGAAATAAAAATTAAAAAAAGGCAAACTTGAATGACTCGAGTTAAATTTTAAACCCGAAATGACTCGACTATTCAACCCAAAAAAACTAAATTGTAACAACCCGAACCCGAAAACCCGAGGTTCAAACCCGAAATTTTCCGAACCGTATGACCCGAAACCGAAAACGACCAAACCCAGAATTGACTCGAACCCAAATGACCCGACATTTCATCGACCCAAACCCAACCCAACCTGAAACCGAAAATTACCCGAACTCATATGACCAAAAAATTTCTTAACCCGAAACTGACCCAACCCAAAAAACCGAACCCGACCCGCCCATCTGCCAGTTCTAGTTTTGTGGTAGTGCAAGCTTGGCAAATTTAGACAAGTCGGTAGCAGGTCTATGTGTTAAGTGCGGTTGTATTGGCCATAATGCCAATAACTGCACCCCAACAGGATAGTACGGATATTAATGAAACTAAAACCACCCATGGAAAAACTTAAATGCAGTGGTTGAGGAAGCCAATGAAATTTATGATAGCATTAATATGAACCAAGGTTCCATCCAAAGACAAAGAGGACACCAATAGTATGGGCCAAGATGGTTGTCTCTAGAATGAAAGCTAGAAACAGCAAAAATGGTGTGGATTCTAACTCCGGTAAGCCGGCCGGAACTCTAGTTCCTAAGTCAACGATGAGTCAACAGAGTAACGGCTGGATTAAAAAATCTGACAACTCCAAGGGTAACTGGATGAAATAGAAATCCTCTTCTAATGATTCTTCCTCAGGCCAGCTTTTTTCAAGCCCAGCAAACCATGCCCAAGGGGCCTTTAAAAGCCCAAATCGCTAGTAATAGTCAGGCCCCTTTAAAAAATGGCAAGTTGGCCCAAAGTAGTTTGAAGGGACGAAATGAAAATTGAAAAATGCAGAATTGTAATTTTCAGAAAAATTCTGACTTTGCGAATGTCAGGTTGTTGCGATGGGTGCTTCTCATGAACTTATGGAGGTTGACCACCCTAAAACCAACCGCAATACTTCCCTCTTAAATTCTAACCTAAAACCTCACCTACTTAATGTCATTTATGTTATTACCCATCTTCAAGATAGCTCTAATGGATCTCCCACCATCAGATCTCCCCCTCCCGCCACTCACCCCCACCGTGAGACAAATCCCTCTGCCATCTCCCAGGCAGGAACTTTATGTCTTCTACAAGGACATAGGGATACTCCTTGATCGAGCTCTCTACAACACGATTCAGTGTGAATCGATCCCCACTCCAACCAACACTTCTTTCCTTCTGACTAAGGGTTGGCACAAAATAGTTGCAGTGAAGCACCCCTTAAACCCCAACCACCACACTCACGTGGTAATGGATCAGGAGGATCAGCTAGAGCCTAGACCTCACCGAGAAGGAAAAAGGATGCTCAAGCAGCTGGTGGAAATTGTGGTAGAGGAACTAAGAAAATACCCGTCACCGGAACCATAGATAGTGGACACAATGATGAGGTTCGTCTACGAATCGGAAATGGAGTTTGTCAAGAGCACCATCATCTTACACAAGAATTCCAGGTAATCGGTGTTATAGAGAGGTTCTAAAACAAGCAAGAGGAACCGACTTTTTTGTACAGCTTCGCAGTGATGCCGGAATGCCAATGTGATTTGGAAAGACTGGACGGGGGGAGAGACTCACACCAACCCCCAACTTGCTAATCGATGGTGGGGTCTCAAACCAAACGTCTTATCAATGATTAAGATCCTCTACTAGAACTGTCGCGGTGCAACGAGAGATTGTTTTAGAAGAACCTGTCTGGATTTGGTGAGGATACATAAGCCTTTCATCCTATTTATATATGAAACCAGAATTTCTAGATTTCGTGCTCAGTCTGTTGCAGTGATCACGTAATCACAAAAATAAAAATCTAACAAACACTGTCTAACAGGTAGATAGGGCAAGTCAGGGTCGATCCCACAGAAAAGAAACAAGTTGCAGCGGCAAAAATACTGCGATGAAAGAGAAATACAACTCGGTGGGAGTTTCAGGAAAGTTAGGTTGCGATGATGATGAACTATGCGGTGGACAGGGGTTTATCGCAGGACAAGCATTTTGGAGAAGAGAACGTGGACTCTGCTCTCCTCTGTGTTTTGATCACCAAAACAGAGCACCACCCCAAATACATGATTGAAGGAAAAAATGCATTTTTATTGGCTTTAAATGAATGGGATTACACTTTGAAGAATAGGCTTGAAGAAAGAAGAAGGGAACCACAATAAAAGGGAAAGAAATCAAAGGAAAGAAATTTGGAAGTATTTTGTTGCGTGAGATGAAGCTATCTGTGTGTGAATTGTTGAAGATGAAGTCTGCTACGTGATTATTTATAGGCCCCTCATTGTGGTACGGAACCCTTCATGGCATGATTCTCTCTGCCGCAACATCTTCCAAATCGAGCTTATACGTAAATATACTTTTCTCATTTTTGAATCATTTTGCCTTTTTTAGTGCGAGGTCGATTTCATCCTGAGATTCCTTGCAGCAAGTCAACCGCTGCGGATTCTTTCCCTTTCTTGCCATGACCTTATCTTTGAAGATAAAACAACTCCCAAGCAAGTTGTCTTTTCCAAAATAAGCCCTTGGCAGATTCCCATCTTCACATGCCTCCAAGCCACATCTTCCAAGTGTTTTCCCGCCGTGGGCTTGGTCCACGTTGTGTGTTCTGTGAATTAGAAATAATTAGTGTATTTTACTGCGGTAATTAGGCTTTGATGCCGTAATTAAGCATGAAAACAATTATTCATCAGTAAATATTACTCCCTTTGGAAATATTCGTTTCTCGGCATCTTTACTGCAGCATCTTTTGTTGCCCATTAAGCGGCGCTGCGATGCCTCTGCTGCCATGTGACGATGAAGACTTTTCTGCCGCGGGGAAGACTTGTTTTCACGTGTCGGTTTAGTAAGCTTCGGGTGTGATTCTTTGGGCCACTTGAGAAACATGGGCTTCATTTGGGCCTTTAATGTATGTGTTGTGTTGGGCTCTTTTTTATATGTGTGTGATGGCCCAACACCAATGTGATGGGTTTCTATCAAGGTTTATGAATGTGGGTATTTTGTGAAAAATAGGGAAAATATGGTATTTCTAGTATTTTTGGCTATGGTAAAAATATTGGGATTTTTGTGTTTAAATGGGCTTGGTTATCCCCAATTTGACCCTTAACAAAGGTTATGTATCTTAATGAGCATGATGAGGTTGTGAGTGAAGATGAAGAATTTAACTTGGGATCAAGTGGTGATGGAAATGATGAAGGGGAAGAGTATGCGCATAATGAGAGTGATGATGAAGATGAGACTCCTGCACTTAAGAGTTTGGTTGCTAAGAGAGTTTTAAGTGCTTATGTTAAGGAAGATGTGCAAAGCCAACGAGAAAATTTGTTCCATACTAGGATGCATGCGTGTGGGAAGCCTAGTAGTGTGATAAATGATGGAGGGAGTTGCACAAACATAGCTAGTGTGTACATAGTAAAGGAGTTGTCTTTGCCCACTATTAAACACCCTAAACCATATATTTTAGGTTGGTTCAACGATAGGGAGGAGATTATGGTTAACAAACAAGTTTTAGTTTATCTTTCTTTGGGCAGGTACAAAGGAGATGTGCTTTGTGATATCTTGCCAATGCAAGCATGTTATGTTCTACTTGGTCGGCCATGGCAATTTGACAATAAGGTGCATCATGATGGTGAGACAAATAAGTACTCCTTTATGTGTGGTAAGTATTCTATCACTTTAGTTCCTTTATCACCTCAAGAAGCTTTAAAGGATCAATTGAAATTGAAAGAGGAATTTGCTAGAAAGGAATCTGAATATAGGGCTAAAGAAAAAGCAAAACATGCTAATTCTAATGTCAATTGCGATGAGAATATGGCTGTTTTGATTGATAAGAAAGTTATCTCTAAGAAAGTTGTTAAGGAGTGTATGTTAGCTAAAAGAGTGAGATTAAGAGTGCTTTGAATGACAATTCTGTTTTGATCTTTCTTTTGCTTAAAAATACACTTGTTGCTACTAACAACTTGGAAAGAGAACTTCCAAGCAAAATTGTGTTTCTTTTGAGTGATTTTGTAGGAATTTAGAGAATGTGTGTTAATTTTCGAGTTAACAATAACATGATATTAGCATGCTTCGAATTCAAGTTGCTACATGCTAAGTGGATTGAGTTCATTGAGTCTTTTCCTTATGTTGTGCGATATAAAAAGGGTAAGGAGAATGTTGTAGCCGATGTTTTATCAAGGTGGTATGTCTTACTTTCCATGCTTGATTCTAAGTTTCTTGGATTTGAGTTAATTAAGGAATTGTATGCTAGTGATGTTTACTTTGGTGAAATCTTTAAAGCATGTGAAAATTCTGGATTTGGGAAGTACTATAAGCATGATGGATTTTTGTTTAAAGAATCTAGATTGTGTGTGCCTTCTTGCTCTTTGGGCATTGTGCTTGTGAGGGAATCGCATGAAGGGGGTTTGACGGGTCACTTTGGTGTTGATAGAACATATGAGTTATTACATGAACACTTCTTTTGGCCTAAGATGCGGCATGATGTAGGAAAGTATGTTGCTAGTTGCATTATTTGTTTGCAAGCTAAATCTACATCTAAGCCTCATGGATTGTATACTCCTTTGCTTATTCCTCATGAACCATGGACTCATATTAGCATGGATTTTGTGTTAGGTTTACCTCGTTCTAAGAGAGGTAAAGATTCTATCTTTGTGGTTGTTGATAGGTTTTCTAAGATGGCACACTTCATTGCATGCACTAAAACGGATGATGCCATTAATGTAGCTAATTTGTCTTTAAGGAGATTGTTAGACTACATGGAATGCCTAGGACAATTGTTAGTGATAGAGATGCTAAATTCTTAAGTCACTTTTGGAGAACTTTGTGGGCTAAGTTAGGTACTAAGTTATTATTTTCAACTACTTGTCATCCTCAAACCGATGGCCAAACTGAAGTAGTTAATAGGACTTTGTCAACCTTACTTAGGGCTTTGATTAAGAAGAACTTAAGAACTTGGGAGGATTGTATACCTCATGTTGAATTTGCATACAATAGAAGCATACATAGCACTACTGGATATTCACCTTTTGAAACTGTGTATGGCTTTAATCCTTTAACCCCATTGGACTTGTTGAGTTTACCTTTGAGTGTGCAAGTCGACATGGATGGACAATGGAAGGCCGATTTTGTTAAGGATCTTCATGCTAGGGTTCGAGCACAAATTGAGAAGAAAACACAACACTACATGAAGGTTGCTAACAAAGGGCGCAAAGAGATCATCTTTTAACCTGGTGATTGGGTTTGGTTGCATCTATGGAAGGAGAGGTTCCCTGAAAAAAGAAAGTCTAAGCTCTTACCTCGTGGAGATGGTCCATTCCAAGTCTTGGAGAGGATCAACAACAATGCTTACAAGCTAGATCTTCCTAGTGAATATGGCTATGTAAGTGCTACTTTTAATGTTTCAGACTTATCCTTGTTTGATAGTGATGCAGATTTGAGGACAAATCCTTTTCAAAGGAGAGGGGATGATGCGCCAAGGGCTTATCATGGACATGAAGAACATAATGGAGATCATGGAAGGGATGATCAAGGGTTGCAAGGAAGCATGGACAAGCTTAAAGGAGGGAATGGAATCGCAAATCACCATGAAGATGTCATAAAGATGCCATTTGATCTTTTGAAGATGCTTTTAGGTCCGATGACTAGAGTAAGGGCTAAGAAGTTCAAAAATGCTTTAACAAGTCTTGCTCGACATCATCTTGAAGGTTTGAAGTCCATTGAAGATCAATTGAAGAGCATTGAAGACAATAAGCAAAGGAATATTCCCATCGATTCCAAGTTATGCACCATACTTGAAATCAATGAACCCTAATGCTTCCATTGTGTAATTCGGCCATATGGGCCTTAATTCTATCTTAGATTAGTTAATTATGTAGTTTGGACCTTGTTTAGGGTTGGGCCTTGTCTAATTAAGTCCAATCCTTAGCTATTTTTCCTATTGGTTGTATTTTAGGATAGTTGCTAGATTGTTCTATGTGTAAACCGCCCTAGACCCTTGCATTCAATGTTAGGTCGGTTTAGGAGTGTTCTTAGAGTAGGGATTGCGTTATCTTGTGCCTATATAAGGGCACCAATATCTCTTGTAAAGTGAAGTTAAGTTGATTAAATAAAGTTGAGGTTATTCACCCAATTGATTATCTTAGCTTCATTGTTCTAGTTTGAGCAAACTTAGGGTTCTTCAATCTTGTAGAGTCCTAGCAAACAATTAGGTCTTGTGAGCTTAATTGTTTGTGAATTTTGCGATCTTAAGTTAACAATTGCAGGTCAAATTGAAGACTTAGGGCGACGAACGAAGAGATTAAGCTTTGTGAAGATTATTGATCTACTCATTCGTATCATCCACCTTGGGTTCTTTCAGAGATGTTGGTCTAGCATTAAAAACCTCATCTTTAAGGACATCATCCATGTTTTTGAGACTTAAAGGATCCATAATGGTTGGAATGATAATCTTATCTCTCTCATCCCCAAAGTGAATAACCCTGAGCTTGTCTCCCACTTCAGCACTATTGGTTTATGCAACATTGCTTACAAAATTTTGTCTAAAGTGATTGTCAATCGCATTAGGCCGTTACTTTGTGATATTATTGATCCCAACCAAGCTAGTTTTCTCCCTGGCCGTAAGAGTGCCGACAATGTCATTCTGCTCCAAGGAATTGTCCACTCTTTTAATAAGAAGAAAGGTAAGGTTGGTGTCATGATTATTAAGATGGATTTAGATAAGGTCTATCATAGATTAGAGTGGAGTTTTATTAGTAACGCACTTATTTTCTTTAACTTTCCCACTGATCTCATTGACATTATTATGAATTGCATTTGTTCTGCCCAGATGTCTGTGATCTTTAATGATGAAAAAACTGAGTTCTTTACATCTTCTCGGGGTATTAGACAGGGGGACCCTCTCTCCCCTTATATTTTCATGATATGTGTCGAGTATCTGTCTCTTCTCATTAGGACTAATTTTGACACTGGTAAGTGGAGAACTTTTAGGTTATCGAAGGATGGCCCTCCTATTACCCACCTGTTCTTTGCTAATGATTTAATTTTATGTGCTATGGCCACTTTAGATAATTGTGTTTTAATTAACAAGGCGCTTGGGGAGTTCTGTCAAGTCTCGGGTCAATTGATTAATTTATAGAAGTCCAAAATTATTTTTTCTAAGAAGACAGACCCTGTTTTGAAAAATGTCATTGTTGACAATCTCGGTTTTGATAGTGTCACCAATATAGTTAAATATCTTGTGTTTTGGTAAGACTGTTAGCTCTACTAATAGGTTGTGGCTAACATTCTTCAATGGGCGGCTGAATTCTTCGCCACTTCAAAGGCCCCCGGTAGTAGGAAACTTCATAACACCCAACTAATTAGTTGAATTCCACCCCCTACTGGTCATTTTAAAATCAATACTGACAGAGCATCGTGTACAAATCCTGGCCCTGCTGTTGTAGGTGGCATCATTAGGTTCTGCCAGGGGAATTTCATCCTTGGTTTCCAACCTAAACTTGGGATAACTACTAGTACTGCAGTCGAGTTATGGGCCATTAGAGAGGGTCTTCTTTTGGCCAAAAGCAAGAACATCCAGAATATCATTATGTAGTCTGATTCACAAATCACAGCTTGCCATTGATCTTATTCTTAATTGTTTTGATGAGAAACACAACCTGATTGTGTTGTTGTACAATTGCAGGTGCCTTTTGGACCATTTCAGCGCCCAGGAGCTGAGGCACACCTTCAGGAAGGGGAACCAGTGTGCTGATAAACTAGCTAAGGGCAGCATTTCGATGCTCGAAGACTTTGCTATCTTCAACAATCCCCCTACGCATATTTCTTGTGAACTTTTTGCTGATAGTTCGGGAACCTCTTTTCCAGAATATGAAATATGATGGATCCTCCACAAACTCTATTGAGGAGCTTGATCCTAACTATGTTGTTTAATTTCCTTTTGAGGTTATGAACATGGTTATAATAAGTGACTCGTTTAATAAACCGGACAAGAAGTCGGTCGACGTGTTCAATTGGTCGGATAAGTTGAATCGACCGGACGGTTCAATGAGCAAAGAGAATGACAAAATGTTAGCCTTGTCCCCTTCCAACGATATGGAAGCAAAATGTCATTTTAAAGAAAGGAAGAAAAAAAGAGTTTGCAGCATTGAAATGAGGTTCAAAACTGCCCATATATCCAACGGTGGCACTACCCAAGCTAAAGACAAAGTTCTCAATTTAACTTTTTTTAACACATAGTCATAAAGTATCTACATACATGTGATATTGGGGACATCGAAAATGCAAGGCCAAGCATAACAGAAGACCAGTCAAGGCTCTAAATTAGTTAAACAAAGGAACGGAGCAGCCGACATCAAGGGAGTCATAGGTGGCTGCCATCGACCAGATCCAGAGGGGTGGTAAGGCAGTGACATGAGATCGAGGGTGTCGACAACGGGTGACCGATGGGCGATGGCCATGAGAGGAGTTGAAGGAGAGATGAGATTCAGAGAGAGAGAGAGCATATTCCCAAATCAAAAAATGAAACCCTAAAACTGACGGGTTAGGACATTTTAATTTAAACCATCATTTAATTTTATTCAAACTGAAAAAGTTTGTCTTTTTAAAGAGAAAACCGGATAACTACCGGTTATATCGGTCAAACCGGTTCTCAAACGGTTCATAGGAACCGCGATTAATGTCTTTGATAGCACAGTATTGACTACCAGGTCCCGGTCGAACCATCCGGTCCATTCTGGTTTTCGAAAACTATGGTTATGAATGCCATATCTTGCTGATAAAAAAAACAGTTAATTGTTTTTTTTAGATAATAAATAGTTACTTGTTGAACATTGATTTTTATGAGTAATGGATTGTCCAAGAACCTTTTTTTTTAAGTACAAATTTTTATTTTTGAATTCTCCTCATCCCATCATCTTTATATTCTTATTTTACAACTTATTAATTAACCCATCATGAACTATGCTATTAATGAAGGCACTCGGGAGGAGGTATAGGGTATCTGGGCTTGTCAGAACAATAGTCATAGTACATGTATTTATTCTTAACATTTTCCAATTCCGTTTGTTGCTTGGAGTCTAGCTTCCAATATTTCTGTGAATTCCACCAATACTTGGGAGAATTACATTCTTGATTGTTGTTTGAGTTCTTAATTATGGGGCAACCACTTATATCAAATCCTTGGAAATTAGCCTTGAAGGGTGCCATGCTCCAATTCGTTTTAGTTTGGCCTCCATCAGTTGCCCAACTTTCTCCGTTCCACAAGCTTGCTTCTATTTTCATTGGTTGCCATGGGTACGCAACACCGATGTTTTTGTTGTTCTTGAACACTCGAATTGGGATGTTATCCACGTAGAATCTGGCAAGTATATATATTTAAGTTTATACAATATATCAATATCAATTAAGATATATATACACATTCAAAATATAGTAAATCACATTAAATTAAATTGAAAGCACATGAAATAAATTTCGTATTTAATCATGTATAATATTGGTATTATGGTATAGAGAAGGAAGTAGAGGTGTTTATGCGCATAGGATATTCGTCTCAGGTTTGCTTAACATCTCTAAAATCATGTTTAAGGTAAGAGTTAGCACGAATGGTTAGGTCCAAATTTTAAAATTTATCGTTAAAATTATTTTTAGAAAAACCTATTTCTTAAAATTCTTTTAGCATTAAAATAAAATAAAATAAAATAAAATTATGATTATGTACCTTATCATTTCAAACCAAACTAAATACTCAAATAAGGGTCTAACCAAAATTTTACCATTGATGTCAAGTTATGACTTATGAGACAAAGATATTAATAGTTATAATCCACGGCTAAATGCTCAAATAAAGGTTTAACCTTTATAAAAAAAATGTTCGATTTAGGATTCAATCTTTCTATTTGGTTAAATAAGGGCCCATTGACAATTTTTTCTCAAATAAGAGCCTAACGACTGAAATAAGGACTCAACATTTCTATTTTCAAGTGGCAAGTGTCAAATTTCCAGTGATTAACAATCATATAAGGCCCTTATTTGAGCCAAAATTGAAAAGTTAGGCTCTAATTTGACCAATTTCAAAAGTTAAGCTTAAAATTGAACATTTTTCACATAGGTGAAGCCTTATCTGAACAGTTAGCCTAACGCACCCAATCTACAATGACAACACTATGGTTCATGGTTGCAATTTATAGATTAATTGAAAAACGTGAAATGGTGGATATGTGTGCAAAGAAATGGAATATATATGCATATATGGATTAAGATATTCTTACACAATTTGGTGTTGGTTCCAAAGAATTTGATAAGTATGGAAATCTGCAGTAGGATCAAACCAGAGAAATATCCTTTGCTCTCTATTTCCAGTACCATCTGCAAACACATTGGTTTGCAAGGTGATAGGCTTGCCTTCTCTGTTACCCAAGAACTCAAAATCCAGCTCGTCATGCTTGTCGCCTTGTGATGTTAGCTGTCAATAGTCATTACGAAAGAAACTAGTAATTTATAATAATAAATGAAAAGAGCCATCAGAGGGATATATATATATACACACACGGTTTAATATATTATATTTTCTACTTGATTAGTTAGCATAATGAACTTACGTAATATGCAGTAACAACTCCAGCAGAATCCTTCCCCGGTAGCTTTATTCTCAGATGAAAGAATCCACTACCATAACTCAGCTTCGACCCAAATCCAGCTCCTGTGAAATTGGGAACATTAACAAATTAAAAAACAAATGCAGATTTTTTCCTTAAATTAAAGTACTTATTATATATACACTATATAATATAATAATAATAATAATTAAAAACGAAGAAGAAATTATGTACCAAAAAAAAAACGAAGAAGAAATTAAACACACTGATTATAATTATTATTATTTTAAATAAAAATTAACGTTTGCTAGCAATATTAATTATTTTTTGCTACTTATGAACATGATATTGAAATGAGATACACAATAAGAGGTAGCCCTCTCCTTTCCCATAATCCCACCCCACCTATCCTAGGATTCGAATCCGAGACCTCCCACAAGAAGTCCCAAGTTTTAATCACTGGGGTGTCCCCTTGGGGACAGCAATATTAATTATTTGATTCGCTTATTGGTGCTCAATCCTAAATATAGCATATATATATATATATATATATATATATATATTCTTTTTGAAAAAATCCTAGCTTAGATACTAATTAAAATTGTATATATACAATTTCTTAAATAAGTATATATAGAATTGAATATGAATTTGCAAACAATATATATGTACATATATAAATATAACAACATATATATATATAGTGGGAATTAATTGACAATTAAGCTAGCTTAAAGAATGAAGAGTGATAATTCAGAAGTGTTGACATGCAATATTGTTGGGTCATGCATGTCGTGTATATATAAAAGGTAGGAGAAATTGGTATATATGGGAATCTTGAATTTGAGAACTCTTCTGCATAATTAGCCAAATTAAGGAGGAAACGTATAATTAGATTCGATAAAATCCATTTTCTTCTAATAATAATATTGATGAGGAAAAGAAGGTAACCAGAAGAGAGATCCATAGAGAGCTGAACTTGAGTTGATTGATTCAAGAGGAGAACATGATCATTTCCCCATGTAATATCATATTTTTCATCAAACCTAACAATATTAGTAGCATCGTTTGCAAACACCCTGTAGCCTGCAAGCAATAGCGAAAGCAAAAGCAAACCTAGCTGAGAAATTTTAATAATATTCTGATTCATAGCAATAATAATTCCCATCTTTACAATGGTTTTTTTTTTTCTTCTGTACGTAGCAATAATTTAATGCACCAATGTTGAGTTTATATAATAGCATATACGCATATGGGTTTGGGTTTCTGATATCATCAACATGTTAATTGCCAGCTTTCTTAACGAAAGAGGAGTGCGAGGTAGCCATCCATGAAAAAGGCAAAAAAAGTATTTGAATTTGATATACCAACTTCCCCACACGCTATTGACTTCTCCCATTGTTATCCCTTCCTAACAAACTATCTACTTTTTTTTTTTGATACCAAGTCAAATAATATTATTAATGAAACTGGTTAGTACATGGGAAAAAACATGTAGATCATAATTAAAAACAAGGAGCCTTAAAATACAAGCTCCCAACCCATTTAAAGATAAGCAAACCCCAAATCAAGCAAAGGATACTCCTTGTCCTTGTTCATGGAAGGATCGAGAAAGCCATAGAATGAACATCTGTTGAGCATTGCAATCTGATAACTAAATGATGTCGCTGAAAGCTTCCACTCAAACCTTAACACAACTTGTTTCACTGTGTTTCAGCACTCATCCAATTTAACCCTTTTCTTATCAGGATTTCTTAAGATAAAGGTTGAATCAAGGTCGTGGCTCGAGTTTCTTTTCCCAAGCTGGATATCAAATCTTTTGGATTTGATTCTTTTTCTTCTATCAAGGATTTTTGGTGAAGGTCTTTTCTTAACGGCTTCACAGTTCACTTTCACATAATTCTTCTTCTCTCTTTGCCTGTTTTGAGATTGAGAGATTTCTCTAACCATTTCATGAGGTGAGAACTTCTTACCTTTGTTTTGAACATGTTTTGCCGAAGTGTTACTTATCACTTCCTTTTTGCACTTAGACTTGAAGATAAAAGCAGCCCCTTTAATATCAACGAGTTGAACAAACTATCTACTTATAATTATGGTAATCTAACTTTGCTTGGAACTTGGAAATAAATTTCTAAATTATAGTTTAGAGTTGAAAAATATAAAAATTTTAAATTATTAAAATAGTAGTAAAAATAAGTCAATTATCAAATGGCAGTATGGCACCTTTAATTGTGGCCAAAAAAATGGCACCTTTATTTTTAAAAGGCAAAAAAGAAAAGAAAAAAAACCCCACATGAAAAATTGCTTGGATTTAAAATCATATAGCTATTCACTATTAGACTTGGAACTCATCAAGAAATTACTCCACTTAATAATGTTATTGATTGATCATTGTCTTGATCTAAAGGATTTTCAAATAATAATTAGCAAGTTTTTATTATAATTGAAGTTCAAACATATTAATTAGAACATTAATATAAGACAAATTATACAATACATCGGCGGTGGAGTTTAGAAAATTACACAAGCGGGTCCTAAAGGGTGACATGTGTCCCTTAGGGACTAGATTGAAATATTTAAAACTTAATTAATTAAAAAAAGGGACATGTGTCAATTCCACAAGCGGGTTGTGGAGTTGACACATGTCCATTTTCATAATTAATTAAATTTTATATATTTCAATCTAGTGCCTATGGGACACCCTTCAAGACCCGCTTGTGCAGTCTGTTAAACTCCACCGCCGATGTATCATATATAAACTCATATACTATATATTATTTTTAGTGGTTATGGAAGTTGCTTAAAGGCCAAATTGAGGATTAACGTGGTGCCTCTTATTTATTTATTTATTTCTTTTGTCTTTTCGTACTTTTCGGGCATGACTTTTGAAACCGGACTGGGCGGTTTGACTGATTCAACCGGGTACCGGATAGGTATCCGGTCTGATTAGGTACTTAAACCGTGGTTTCGCTGAACCACAATAAAACCGTGCGAACCGGAACCGAGTAAAACCATTAATTTCCGATTTTTAGTAAAAAAGAATTAAAAATTAATCAAAAATGAAATTCAAAACAAAATATATTGAAATTAAAAACGATAGTCAGTCAACAGTCAGACTCAATCCTCGACAAATCACAAAAAGAAAAAATTAAAAGAAAAAAAAAACCCAAAAGCTAGGGTTCTTCGCTTCATCTTCTTCGTTTTTTGCTGCCACCCCATCGGCTATCACCGCCTTACCAGTCACCAGTTACGTTAAAAAAGTTGAGGAATTTGATCCAAAATTGGTCAACAATCGCCATTTGTTGAAGGCTCTGATATGAAGTTTTGCTGTCAAAAGGGTCGATTTGTTTTTGTGCATGGGGAAGGGGGTAATCCATGAAAACTTTATTGGAGCACCTGATTGCCCTTGTAGGGACCACATGAGTTGAAGATTTACTAGCACCAGCAGCCTCCCTTTTCCTTTTCTTCACAAATCTGCCATTAATTTTGTTGGTTTTTGAAGCTTCTGCGGTAGAGTTTTGGTGGTCTTGAACCTTTTTGTCTAAGTTAGTGTTCCAGCTTCTAATAGTTGTTTATTTCATTGTCTATTCGCCCTGCGAGTCTGCCGGCTATCAAAGACCATCTTCAATGGGTTCGGCTCCCCTCCAATACGGCAATACCATTGTCAGATATATAATACACCCTTGGATGGATGACACCTATTTAAAATAGTTTCAATGGTTGAGATTAAAACATCAACATAACCTCATCTTACAACGTTATCTCACGTCCCTCGCTCCGTTTCCTTCTTCCTGAAAGAACTTGAAGACTTGGATGAAATTGGTGAAAAATGTGTTGTCTTGATTTCTGATTACAATGCTAGATATATACAGCAAGTATGAGTAAGAGTTACAAACGATAAGTATGACTTAACAGAATAAAGATATAAGGCTAAGAGTTGGTTACGATACAAAGTCTGAAGAAAATTGAGTTGAGTGTTTTGCTTTATCAGATTGGTGAGATAAGGATATAAGGCTAAGAGTTGGATTTGATTCCGCCAATACTCTGCCGCAAGATGGAGGATCTGTTGGAGACTCCAATCTTGGTGGCCAATTGTCGCAATGTCCGGGTCCGGGGTACAAACCCTACCGTTTAACGACTTAAAAAAACTAAAAACTAAGGGGAGTCACCACTAATCTTTTTTTTTTGACCTAGGTGTGATTAGCCACCTATCAGATTATTAAGCCTAATGTTAACCTAAGCTTGGCGAAGGTAACACTAAACCTAATAAACGGTCTTCTAACCAGAGTTCTAAAAGTTCGGGAGTCGGGTACGCGTGGGGAAGGATTAGCACCCCCACGACGCCCGTCACAAGACGGCACTGACTAGTTTAGACTTAATTATAGGTTTCTATTATCGGTTGCAACTATTCTTGAATATCTTCATGCTTTTAAACTCTCCATTTTTATTCTTTCTTAAAACTGACTTTTCTTCTTTTATTCATTTTCCTTGTTTGACTATCATTCTTTACCTTTTTCATATTTTACTCACCTTTTACTGAATTACTGATTAGCATCACTATTTTACTGATTATTCTTTACTTTGTACTGATTACTATTTTACTCTTGTTGATTACCTTCTTACTTTTTACTGATTATCATTTTACTCTTTTACTGATTACTCTTTACTATTTTCTGCTCCTTTTTTTACTGATTACTTTTTTACTTTTTACTGATTGCCTTTTGCTTTTTACTGATTACCTTTTTACTCTTACCGATTTCCTTTTACTTCTTACTTATTACTTTTTTACTGATTACTATTTACTTTTTACTGACTACTATTTTACTCTTGTTGATTACCTTCTTACTATTTACTGATTACTGTTTTACTCTTTACTGATTACCTTCTTACTCTTATTGATTACCCTTTACTCTTTATCATTCTTCTTTTACTCATTACTCTTTGCTGATTACTTTTACCTGATTACCCTTTTACTACTCTTTGCCATTTTTACTTTTTACTGATTACTCCTTACTGATTACTATTTTACTCTCTTGAATTTAATTACTATTTTCACTCTTTGAATTTAATCACCATTTGTCATTTTACTCTTTGGATTTAATTACCATTTTACCATCTTTCTCTTTACTGATCACTAATTTTACTTTCTCCCTTAAGTATCGATTTACCGATCAATCCATTGACTTTTGATTACTAATTTACTGATTACTATTTTTACCTTGACTCTCAATTACTGATTAATCTCTTACCTTGACTCTTAACTATCGATTTACTGATTACTATGCTTTTACTTGATTACTGATTTACTAATTACTATTACCTTGACTTTGATTAATCTCTTTTTACTGATTTACTGATTACCACTTTTTACTACTTTACTGTTTGAATGCGTGGATGCATATGATGCATGAGAGTCTTTTTAAACTTAATTACCCATCAATTATACGAGGAACACCTTCGACCGCCTCCCAATAAATGGTAAACGACCTCCGGAAATTTCCAAGCCTCCGGGAGAAGTCGAGCAAACTCAGACACGCATGAATGAGCCGCCCTCCTTTCCCTTCACGGGAGTCATTTTAATTCAGTCTTATGATCATGGCAACAACAACCCAATCTCAGAATTTAAATATGGATGCACATGCAACTAATGCTGACTTCTAAGCCTTAATTTTATTCAAACTTAGGCCGGATTAAGATAGTTAGGCTTCTAAACCCTAAATACTGTCCAAGCGCAAGGCTCAAATACAAAGGAAATCCAAACATGTCAACATGCTAAACCATGTGAGATAGGTCTCACATAAGCAAATATGGAGGCCCAAAAATAACAAAACAAAGACCAAATAAAAGAGCATAATGATTAAATCCACAAAGTTAAAAGGTTTAAACTTGATTAACACATACTTAAGTCTTAAATTTAACTTAATCTAATCTAGCCTTCCAAACATTTATCTTTCAAAAACCAATCAATTTATTTACTAACGGCCTAAAAGTTCAAACTTCTAATTCAAATGTGACATTTTATTTACTAAACTTAAAAATTCAATCTTTTAATCAAAGGTTAAAATTTTATTTACTAATCACTCTAAAGAATCAATCTTTTACCAAAAGATGACACATTTTTTTTTTTATTTACCAACTACTTAAAAAAAGTCTTTTATTCAAAACTTAAAATTTTACTTCCTAATCACTCTAACGATTCAATCCTTTTACCTAAAGATGACATTTTTACCTACCAATTACTTAAAGCTTCAATCTTTTATTCAAAGCTTGAAATTTTATTTACTAATCACTCTAAAAATTCAATCTTTTACCTAAAGATGACATTTTTACCTACTAATTACTTAAAGCTTTAATCTCTTATTTACAAGTTACTTGGAATCTTAATTTATATTTCAAGGTGTCACCTTTATTCACTAACTATTTGCAAAAAAAAAACTCAATCTTTCCCTCAAAGGACAAATCTTTTAACCAAACATCCCTATTACACCATCTTTTCTTCATAAAAAAATTCTAACTTTTAATTAAAAATTTGACTTTTATTGTGAAATCATTTTTGCAAGGGGTCAAATTGAACCCATCCTTTAACCAGAGGGGTTTAAGCGAATCAATCTACGCATAAAAGGAGTTATTTGAATGCTCACACAATTCTTAGTCTTTAAATGAGTAGCAACACAAATTATTAGACATAATCGACTCAAAATAAAAGCTACTTAATAGGGTTTAGGAAATTACCTATAAATACCTTCTGAAAAAAAAAAGATCACCGCCTAACCTCCTTCTTCTTCTTCCCTTTTTCCGATTCACCCAAACCCTAACTCCCCTATGCAGCGCCGCTTTCTCCGCTACCGACGGCGAAACCAAACCCTTTCCTCCGTTAATCACCACCCAACAACGACAGAAACTCCCATTTCCTTAAAAAAAATAAATCTATGGCTAACGAACCAAGAGACCCGAAAAGAAACAAACTCTCTTTTTCCTTTTTTTTTTGAAAAAAAGTTTCAAGAAAAAGAACAGGGGATTTCGGGCTTCCTTCACGGCTTGGGGATGAAATCCCAAAGCTAGGTAAGCCTTCTTCGAAGATCTTCCTCCTGTTTTTCTTTTTCTTTTTTTTTTTTAATTTTCTTCGAAAAAACCTAAAATTTTAAGAACTCTCTAAACCCTAGTTGTTCTTACTGTTTTTTTCCAAAAACCACCACCCTCATTTCCTCTGCAAATGGGGTATATAAACCCCCCAAACCTTTATTCCTGCCGTTTGTTTATTCTTGATCCAAGGGTCTTTAAAATTTGGCTCTAGTTCACTTAATTGTCCCTGTTCTTGTCTTTTTCGAGTTTCCCAAACCCTTTCTGTTGGAGGTGATGATTCAGCAGGGTTAATTTAGGGATTTGGGTGGTCTTTTATCCGCGTCTGTATCGCCAGGTCATCGCCTCTGGTACGGTCTCAATTTCTTTCTCTTTTTATTTTTATCATTCTTATTTTATTTTTATCCACTCTCACGTGAATTCCCTTCCCTTTATTTTTGTTTGCAGATGCTCCTGTTAGTGATGAGCTGGCGAATCAAACAAAAATGGGTGCACTTTGGGACCAACTGGATCCTGCCACGTCACCAATTTCCTCTTATGTTGACTTTCCATGGCTCCCTGTTTAATCTTGGTAAGCCGGCTTTCCTGTAGCTTAATTCATTATAACTTTAATGTTTCTTGTCTATGGATTCTGTTGGTAATTGGGAATGGTTTTACTGTAATGTGTTCGTGTTTTGCCTCTGCCTTTCCCTAATTTTCTGCTAAGGTTGTATGCTAGTCTATCTCTTGCTTAATTAGTCCTGCTCATTATTAAACATACAATGTGTGCTCTTGTGAAGCTGTAGTAATTTTCATCCTTGGTTAATTACTTTAAATCTGTCTCTGTTTGTGCAAAATGGCTGCAAAACTGAATCTCCTGCTGCTTTCGTGTATTGGTTCAATGAGTCCACTGCTTGCTTTGCCTCGACCTTGATTAGTTTGCTTGTCGAACTGCCTGACTTATTGCATATCTTTTGGACTTTGACCCTGTGGCTGTTGCTGCGATGTGCTTTCATTAGTTTGAAATTGCCTCCAGTATGTAAACAATGCATGAAGCTATGACTCTGTTAATGACTAAATGAAACTGTGAAGTGCATGTATGACCACTATAAACATGAGTTTGCACTTAATGATCATGCTATGATTGGGACACAAGTGTTGCTCAATATGAAATGCTCTGTCTTTACTAAAATGCTCTTAATCGGGCGAACTTGGCTGCTGCAATTTTGCTTTCTTATTTACTGCAGTTTATTGAGTTGATCAGACATGCTTGATGGCTTTATTTTCCTTTCCCATGTCAACTTCTAACGTATTTCCCCTTGTTTCTTTATGGCCTTAATGACATCTCAAGGGTGAGGCCTCACTTCAACCCTTGTGCTCTATGTGGCCAACAGTAAGCTTTTCCCCAAGCGTATACATGTGCACTTACTGATAGTGTTCATGCTTTCAGCCCTTGGGGGACATTTCTTGTGCTTTGCATTTCTTTTTCTTGTAGGGTCCAAATTTACCGAAGGCATTCGCGATCGACTCCCAGTGAGGGTAGTGCAGTTTCTTTATGTGCCAAATGGAGAAGAAAGGAGAGATACAAAAAATGACTCCAATGAGAAACTCCTTTATGTTGTAGCCTAAAATAACCTGTAATTCTACACAAAAACTAGAGAATAGTGAATGCAAACACACTTCTTATTTTTGCTATTTTTATTATTTTATTTTGTTATTATTACTTTTTTTGCTTATGCGAATGTACTTAAATAAATGAAGGCTAATTACATGAAATGGTCCAATATGCCATGAATAATTTCCCCCCTTTTTTTTAGAAAATATTTGAGATTGAATCCAATTAACAAATGCCCCTGCATGTTTCATAAAATGGCCTTTAATATAACCTAATATGATTAACAACTAATATGGTTAATGGCTATCATGGCTAATGGGAAAGGGATAGTAGATGGGACATACTTAAAAAATGAATATGAGAGTCACAATGGGAATCTCAATCAAAAACTAAATCTATTACTAAAAGTGATTAAGCTATATGATTAAAGTGCCACAAAACTAAATTACTAAATGAAAAATATGCAAAAATTCCAAAAGTACACATTAAGATTCTTTCAATTTTTCCAATTTAATCAAGGTAACCTAAATAAATT